>PVJX010027164.1:0-25113 GCA_004027295.1 Dolichotis patagonum | reverse complement strand
AAGCCGTGGTCAACCCAGGGCGGAGAAATAGGAAGCAAGAGCATTTCCTGAGATCCTCGCCATGTTGGAATTTAGGGCGCCTAACCAACTAATAACCTGCCTGCTGCCCTGCTAAGTCACTGTGGTCTGACAAAACAGTTTCAACCCCAATGCGGGGAAACAAGAAGCAACAGCATTTGCTGAGATCCACGCCATGTTGTAACTTAGGGGCCCTAACCAACTAGTAACCTGCCTGCCACCCTTGTAAGTGACAGTGGTTTGGCAATTCTTGGCCACCCCAGACCGGGGAAACAAGAAGCAAGAGCATGTCCTGAGATCCATGCCATATTGGAACTTAGGGGCCCAAGCCAACCAGTAACCTGTCTGTCGCCTTGGTAAGTGACTGTGGACTGGCAAGCCGCCTCCACCTCAGGGCGAGGAAACTAGAAGCAAGAATGTCTCCTGAGACATGCACCATGTTGGAACTTAGGGTGCTGAGCCAACCAGTAACCTGCCTGCCACCCTGGTAAGTGACTGTGGTCTGACAAGCCATGGCGACCCCAGGGTAGGGAAATAAGAAGCAAGAGCGATTCCCGAGTCCGAGCCATTTTGGAACTTAGGGGGCTGAGCCAAGCTGTAATCTGCCTGATGCCCTGGTAAGTGACTGTGGTCTGGCAAACCAACTCCACCACAAGGCGTGGAAACAGGAAACAAGTGCATTTATTAAGTTGCACCCCATGTTGAAACTTAGGGCCCTGAGGCAACCAGTAACCTTCCTACTGCCCTGGTAAGTGACTGTGGTCTGGCAAGCCATGGCCTCTGCATTGCGGGGAAACTAGAAGCAAGAGCATTCTCTGAGATCCACGCCATGTTGGAACTTATGGCGCTGAGCCATCCAGTAACCTCCCTGTCCCCCTGGTAAGTGAAGGTGCTGTGCCAAGCCGCGGCCAAACAGGGTGGGACACAAGAAGCAAGATCGTTTCCTGAGATCTGTGCCATATTGGAAATTAAGGTGCCGAGCCAACCAGTAACCTGCCTGCCGCCCTGGTAAGTGACTGTTGGCTGGGATGTCACAGCCAACCCATGGATGGGAAACAAGGAGAAGAGCGTTTCCTGAGATCTGTGCCATGTTGGAACTTAGGGCACTAAGCCAACCAGTAAACATCCTGCCGCCCAGGTAAGTGACTGTGGTCTGTCAAGCCGTGGTCACTCCTGGAAAAAGAAACAAGAAACAAGAGCATTTCCTGAGATCCACACTATGTTGGACCTTAGGGTGCCGAGGCAATCAGTAACCTGCCTGCCGCCCTGGGAATTAATGGTGGTGTGGCAAGCCATGGCGCCCCAGTGTGGGGAAATTAGAAGCAAGAGCATTTTCTGAGATCCATGTTAAGTGACTTTGGTTGGCAAGCTGAGGTCATCTCATGGCAGGCAAACAAGAAGCAATAGCGTTTCCTGATATCGGCGCCATGTTGGAACTAAGGCCACCAAGCAAACCATTACCCTGCCAGCCACCCTGGTATGTGACTGTGGTCTAGGGAGCCACGGCCACCCTAGGTGGGGAAAAAGAAGCAAGTGCATTTCGTGAGACCCGCACCATGTTGAAACTTTGGGTGTGGTGCCAATCAGTAACCTGCCTTTTGCCTGGGTAAATGCCTCTTTTCAGACAAGTTACGGCCACCCCAGGCAAGGTAAACAAGAAGCAAGAACATTTCCTGAGATCCGCTCCATGTTCGTATTTAGGGTGCAAAAGCAACCAGTAACCTGCGTGCTGCCCTGGTAAGTGACTGTGGTCTGACAAGACGAGGCCAACACAGGGTGGAAAAATAGGAAGCAAGAGCATTTCCGGAGATCTGTGTCATGTTGGAACTTAGGGCGCCTAACCAACTAGTAGCCTGCCTGCCACCCTGGTAAGTCACTGTGGTTTGGCAAGCCGTGCCCACCCCAGGGCCACCCCAGGGCGGGGAAACAAGAAGCAAGAAGCAAGGTTGTTTCCTGAGATCCACACAATGTTGGAACTTAGGAGGCCTAAGAAACTACTAACTTGCCTGCCGTCCTGGTACTTGACTGTGGTCTTGGAAGCCATGGCCACCCCAGACCGGGGAGACAAGATGCAAGTGTATTTCTTGAGATCCACGCCATGTTGGACCTTAGAATGCCGAGGCAATCAGTAACCTGCCTCCCGCCCTGGGAATTGACGGTGGTCTGGCTAGCCGTGGCCCCCCAGTGTGGGGAAATTAGAAGCAAGAGCATTTTCTGAGATCCATGCCATGTTGGAGCTTAGGTCACCAAGCCAACCAATAACCATCCTGCCGCCCTGTTAAGTGACTTTGGTTGGCAAGCCTCGGTCATCTCACGGTGGGCAAACAAGAAGCAATAGCATTTCCTCATATCCACACCATGTTGGAACTAAGGGCGCCAAGCGAACCAGTACCCTGCCTGCCACCCTGGTAAGTGACTGTGATCTGGCAAGTCACCTCCAAATCAGGGCGTGAAAATAAGAAACAAGAGCATTTCTTGAGTTGCCAGCCATGTTGAAACAGGTTGTCGAGCCAAACATTAACCTGCCTGCCGCCCTGGTATGTGACTGAGGTTTAGCAAGCGGCAGCCACCCAAAGGCTGGGGAACAAGAAGCAAGAGCATTTCCTGAGATCTGTGCCATGTTGGAACTTAGGGCTCCGAGCCAAAGACTAACCTGACTGCCACCCTGGTAAATGACTGTGGTCTGGCAAGCTGCAGCCACCCCAGGGCAAGGAAACAAGTAACAAGGGCATTTCCTGAGATTTGGGCCATGTTGGAACTTAGGGTGCTGAGCCTACTACTAAGCTGCCTGCCGTCCTGATAAGTGACTGTGGTCTGGCAAGCCATTTCAAACCCAGGGTGAGGAAATAGGAACCAAGAACAATTCCTGAGATCCGTGCCATTTTGGAACTTACGGCGCCTAATCAACCAGTAACCTGCCTACCATCCTGATAAGTGAATGTTGTTTGGCAAGCCGTGGCCACTCCAGGATGGGGAAACAAGAAGCAAAAGCATTTCCTGAGATCCATGCCATGTTGGAACTTAGGGGGCCTAACCAACTAATAACCTGACTGCCGTACTGGTACTTGACTGTGGTCTGGGAAACCATGGCAAACCCATGCTGGGGAGACAAGAAGCAAGAGCATTTCCTGAGATCCACGCCATGTTGAAACTTAGGGTGCCCAGGCAACCAGTAACCTGCATTCCGCCCTGGTAAGTGACAGTGATCTGGCAAGCCGCCTCTAATGCAGAGCGGGTAAACAAGAAGCAAGAGCATTTTCTAAGATCTGCTCCATGTTTGAATTGAGTTCGCCAAGCCAACCAGTAACCAGCCTGGAGCCCTTGTAAGTGACTGTGGTCTGGCAAGCCGTGGCCACCCCAGGGCGGGGAAACAAGAAGCAAGAGCATTTCCTGAGATCCATGCCATGTTGGAACTGAGGGATCCGAGACAACCAGTAACCTGACTGCCACACTGGTAAGTGACTGGGGTCTGGCAAGCCACCTCCACTCCTGGGCAGGGAAACAAGAAGCAAGAGCATTTCCTGAGCTCTGTGTCATGTTGGGAGTTAGGACGCCAAACCAACCAGTAATCAGCCTGTCGCCATTGTAAGTGACTGTAGTCTGGCAAGCTGTGGCCAATCAGGGCAGGAAAGAATAATTAAGAGCATTTCCTGAGGTCCGTGCCATGTTGGAACTTAGGGCACTGAGCCAACAGGTAACCATCCTCCCACCATGGTAAGTGACTGTGCCTTGGCAAGCCGTGGCCACACAAGGGCCTGGAAACAAGAAGCAGGAGCATTTCCTGAGATCTGCACCATGTTGGAACATAGGGTGCTGAGCCAACCAGTATCCTGCCTGCCACATTTGTAATTGAATGGTGTGTGTCAAACTGTGGCCATCCAAATGTGAAGAAACAAGGAGCAAGAGCGTTTCCTAAGATCTGCCACATGTTTCAACTTAGGGCACCAAGCCAAGCAGTAACCTGACTCCCAAACTGGTTAGTGACTGTGGTCTGGCAAGCTGTGGCCACCCCAGGGTGGGGAAACAAGCAGCAAGAGCATTTCCCGAGATCCTTGCCATGTTGGAACTCAGGGCGCCTAGCCAACCAGTAATCTGCCTGCTGCCCTGGTAAGTGACTGTGGTCAGGTAAGCCACGGCCTCCCCATTGTGGGGAAACTAGAAGCAAGAGCATTTCCTGAGATCCACGCCTTGTTTGAACTTAGTGCGCTGAGCCAACCAGTAACCTGCCTGCTGCCCTAGTAAGTAACTGTTGTCTAGAAAGCCGTGGCCAACCCAGGGCGGGGAGACAAGAAGATAAAGCATTTCCTGAGATCTGCACCATGTTGGAATTTAGGGCACCAAGCGAATAGTAACCTGCCTGCCGCCCTGGTAATTTACTATGATCTGGCAACCCCACTTCACCCCAGGGCAGGGAAAGAAGATTCAAGAGCATTTGCTGAGGTCTGCACCATGTTGGAACTTAGGGTGCTGAGCCACCAGCAACCTGCCTGCCCCCCTGTTAAGTGACTGTGTTCTGGCAAGCCACCTCCAACCCAGGGCGGGGAAACAATGAAAGAGCATGTGTTGAAATCTGCACCATGATGGAATTAAGGGCGCTGAGCCAAAAAGTAACCTGCCTGCTGCCCTGGTAAGTTACTGGGATCTGGGCAGCCATGGCCACCCTTGGGCAGGGAAAAAGAAGCAAGAGCATTTCCAGATATCTGCCCCATATTGGAACTTATGGTGCGGAGCCAACCAGTAACCTGCCTGTCGCCCTGGTAAGTGACTGTGATCTGGCAAGCCACCTCCATCCCAATGCGAGGAAACAAGAAACAAAAACATTATTTGTGATGCGCTCCATGTTGAAACTTAGGACGCGGAGCCAAGCAGTAACCTGCGTCTAGCAAGGGACCACCACCCCAGGTCGGGGAAAGGAGAAGCAAGTGCATTTCGTGAGATCCATGCCATGTTGGAACTTAGGGCTGCGAGACAACCAGTAACCTGACTGCCACCCTGGTAAGTTACTGTGGTCTGGCAAAGCACCTCCACCCCAGGGCAGGGAAACAAGAAGCAAGAGCGTTTCCTGAGCTCTGTGCCATGTTGGCACTTAGGGCGCCAAGCCTACCAGTAACCAGCCTTTTAAGTGACTGTAGTCTGGCAACCTGTGGCAAACCAGGGCAGGGAAACAATAAGAAAGA
Source organism: Dolichotis patagonum (assembly GCA_004027295.1). NCBI lineage: Eukaryota > Metazoa > Chordata > Mammalia > Rodentia > Caviidae > Dolichotis > Dolichotis patagonum. The sequence continues at coordinate 19,918 of PVJX010027164.1, read as the reverse complement.
GTGCTTCCTGAGGTCCATGACATGTTGGAACTTAGGGCACTGAGCCAACGGATAACCATCCTCCCATCATGGTAAGTGACTGTTGTCTGGTAAGCCGAGGCCACACCAGGGTGGGGAAACAAGAAGCAAGAGCATTTCCTGAGCTCTGTGCCATGTTGGAACTTAGGGCACCAAGACAACCCGCCTTCACCCCAGGGCAGGGAAAAAAGACGCAAGAGCATTTGCTGAGATCTGCGCCTTGTTGGAACATAGGGTTCCGAGGCACCAGGAACCTGCCTGCCACCATGGTAAGTGACTGTGATCTGGCAAGCCACCTGCATCCCAATGCATGGAATCAAGAAACAAGAACATTATTTGAAATGCGTGCCATGTTGAAACTTAGGACACCGAGCCAAGCAGTAACCTGCCTGCCGCCCTGGTATGTGACTGTCTTCTAGCAAGCCACCACCTCCACAGGTCGGGGAAAGAAGAAGTAAGAGCATTTCCTGAGATCCATGCCATGTTTGAAATTAGGGCTCCGAGACAACCAGTAACCTGACTGCCATCCTGGTAAGTGACTGTGGTCTGGCAAGCCACCTCCCCCCCAGGGCAGGGAGCCAAGAAGCAAGAGTGTTTCCTGAGCTCTGCGCCATGTTGGAACTTAGGGCACCAAGCGAACCAGTAACCAGCCTGTCGCCCTTTTAAGTGACCGTGGTCTGGCAAGCTGCAGCCAATCGGGGCAGGGAAAGAATAAGAAAGAGCATTTCCTGAGGTCCTTGACATGTTGGAATTTAGGGCACTGAGCCAACGGGTAACCATCCTTCGGTCATGGTAAGTGACTCTTGTCTGGCAAGCTGCGGCCACACCAGGGCAGGGAAACAAGAAGCTAGAGCATTTCCTGAGCTCTACACCATGTTGGAACTTAGGGCACCACGCCAACCATTAACCAGCCTTTCGCCCTTGTAAGTGACTGTAGTCTGGCAAGCTCCGGGGAATAAGGGCAGGGACTGTGGTTTGGCAGGCCGCAGCCACCCCAGGGTGGAGAAACAAGAAGCAAGAGTCTTTCCTGAGATGTGCGCCATGGTGGAACTTAGGGCGCAGAGCCAACCAGTATCCTGCCTGCCTTCCCGGTAAGAGACTGGTCTGGCAAGAAGCCTCCAACCCAGGGCTGGGAATCAAGAAGCAAGAGCATTTCCTGAGACCTTGGACATGTTTGAAATTAGGGAGCCTAACCAACTACTAACATGCCTGCCTGACCTGGTAAGTTACTGTGATCTGCCAAGCCGCAGCCACTCCAGTGCGGTTAAACAAGAAGCAAGAACATTTCCTGAGGTCTGCGCCATGTTGGAACTTAGGGCGCCGAGCCAACTGGTAACCTGCCTGCTGCCCTGTTAAATGACTGTGATCTGGCAAGCCACCTCTACCACAGGGATTGGATCAAGAATCAAGAGCATTTTTTGAGTTGGGTGCCATGTTAAAATTTGGAACGCCGAGCAAAGCAATAAATTGACTGCCACGCTGGTAAGTGACTGTGGTCTAGCAAGCCATGGCCATCCGAGGGTGGTGAAACAAGATGCAAGAGCATTTCCTGAGATTCGCGCCACCCTGGAAATTGGGGCATGGAGCCAACCAGTAACCTGCCTGCCGCCCTGATAACTGACCTTGGGCTAGCAACCATGGCCACCCCAGGGAGAGGAAACAAGGAGAAAAGCATTTCCTGAGATCCTTGCCATGTTGGAATTTAGGGAGCCAAGCCAACCATTAACCAAGGTGCCGCCCTGCTAACTGACTGTGGTCTCGCTAGCCTGAGCCACCACAGGGCCGGGAAACAAGAAGCAAGAACATTTCCTGTGACCCGTGCCATGATGGCATTTAGGGCACTGAGCCAACCAGCAACCAGCCTGCTGCCCTGGTAAGTGACTGTGGTCTGGCAAGGCTCAGAAATCCCAGGGCAGGGAAACAAGAAGGAAGAGCATTTCCGGAGATCCGTGCCATGTTGGAATTTAGGGCACCAAACCAACAAGTAACCTGCCTGCCACCTGGAAATTGACTGTGGTCTGGCCAGGCGGCTCCTCCCCAGGGCAGGGAAACAATAAGCAAGAAGGTTTCCTGAGAACCCCTACATGTTGGAACTTAGGGCGCTGAGGCAACCAGTAACCTGCATTCCGCCCTGGTAAGTGACAGTGATCTGGCAAGCCACCTCCACTGCAGGGCGGGGAAACAAGAATCAAGTGTGTTTCTTGAGATCTGCGCCATGTTGGAACTTACGGCACCAAGCCAAGCGGTCACCAGCCTGTCCCCCTTGTAAGTAACTGTAGTCTGGCAAGCTGTGGCCAATCAGGGCAGGAAAACAATTAGAAACAGCGTTTCCTGAGGTCTGTGCCATGTTGGAACTTAGGGCACTGAGCCAATGGGTAACCATCCTCCAGCCATGGTAAGTGACTGTGGTCTGGCAAGCCGCAGCCACACCAGGGCCCAGAAACGCGAAGCACGAGCATTTCATGACATCGCGCTATGTTGGAACATAGGGTGCCGAGACAACCAGCAACCTGCCTGCCGCATTTGTAAGTGACTGGTGTCTGTCAATCCGTGGCCATCCAAGGGCAAAGAAACAAGGAGCAAGATCATTTCCTGAGATCCGCCACATCTTGCAACTTAGGGCACAAAGCCAAGCAGTAACCTGACTCCTGAACTGGTTAGTGACTGTGTTCTGGCAAGACATGGTCTCCCCAGGGCGGGGAAACAAGCAGCAAGAGCATTTCCCGAGACCCTTGTCATGTTGGAACTTGGGGTGCCTAGCCAACCAGTAGCCTGCCTGCCGTCCTGGCAAATGACTGTGGTCAAGGAAGCCACGGCCTCCCCATTGCGGGGAAAGTAGAAGCAAGAGCATTTCCTGAGATCCACGCCTTGTTGGAACTTAGGGCACTGAGCCAACCAGTAACCTGCCTGCCACCCTGGTAAGTAACAGTGGTCTAGAAAGCCGTGGCCAACCCACGGCGGGGAGACAAGAAGCTAAAGTGTTTCCTGATATATGCGCCATGTTGGAATTTAGGGCACCAAGCGAATCAATATCCTGCCTGCTGCCCTGTTAATTTACTATATTCTGGCAACCCGCCTTCACCCCAGGGCAGGGAAAGAAGACGCAAGAGCATTTGCTGAGATCTGCACCATGTTGGAACTTAGGGCGCCGAGTCACCAGTAACCTGCCTGTTGCCCTGTTAAGTGACTGTGGTCTGGCAAGCGGCCTCCAACCCAGGGAAGGGAAACAAAAGCAAGAGCGTGTCATGAGATCCGCACCATGATGGAACTTAGGGCACCGAGCCAACAAGTAACCTGCCTGCCACCCTGGTAATTTACTGGGATCTGCAGAGCCACGGCCACCCTATGGTGGGGAAAAAGAATCAAGAGCGTTTCCAGAGATCTGCCCCATGTTGGAACTTAGGGTGTGGAGCCAACCAGTAAGCTGTCTGTTGCCCTGGTAAGGAACTGGGATCTGACAAGCCATGGCCACCCCTGGCTGGGAAAACAAGGAGCAGGAGCATTTCCTGAGATCCGCACCATGTTGGAAATTAAGGTGCTGAGCCAACCAGGAACCTGCCTGTTGCCCTGGTAAGTGACTCTGCTCGGGCAAGCCATGGCCACCCCAGGGCGGGGAACACGAAGCAAAAGAGTTTCCTGAGATCTGCGCCATTTTGGAACTTAGCGCGCCTAGCCAACCAACAACCAGCCTGCTGCTCTTTTAAGTGATCATGGGTTGGCAAGCGGGGGCAACCCCAGGGCGGGGAAACAAGAAGCAAGAGCATTTCCTGAGATCCGGGCCATGTTGGAACTTAGGGTGTTGAGCCAACCAGTAACTTGCTCGCCCTGGTAAGTGACTGTTGTTTGGTAAGCTGCGTCCAACCAGGGCGGGGAGACAAGAAGCAAGAGTGTTTCCTGATATCCGAGCCATGTTGGAACTTAGGGGCCTGAATGAACCAGTACCGTGCCTTGTGCCCTGGTAATTGACTCTGCTCTGGGAAATTGCAGCCACCCCAGGCCAGGAAGACAAGAAGTAAGAGCATTTCCTGAGATCTGTGCCATGTTGGAACATAGGGGCAAGAACCAACCAGTAACCATTATTCCGTATTGCTAAGTGACTGTGTTCTGGCAAGCAGCGGCCACCCCAGGGTGAGGAGACAAGAAGCTAGATCGTTTCCTGACACCTGCCCCATGTTGAAATTAAGGGCACTGAGTGAACCAGTAACCTGCCTGCCACCCTGTTAAGTGACTGTGGTGTAGGGAGCCACGGCCACCTTGGGCGGGTAAAAAGAAGCAAGAGCTTTTCCTGAGATGTGTGCCATGTTGGAACTTTGTGTGTCCTGCCAACCAGTAACCTGCCTTTCACCCGGGTAAATGCCTGTGTTCTGACAAGTCACGGCCACCCCAGGGCAGGTAAACAAGAAGCCAGAACGTTTAATGAGATCCGTGACATGTTCGAATTTAGGTCACAATACCAACCAGTAACCTGCCTGCAGCCCTGGTAAGTCACTGTTGTCTGGAAAGATGAGGCCCACCCAGGGTGGAAAAATAGGAAGCAAGAGCATTTCCTGAGATCCGCGCCATGTTGGAACTTAGGGCGCCTAACGAACTAGTAACCTGCCTGCTGCCCTGATAAGTGACTGTGGTCTGGTAAGCCGTGGACACGCCAGGGTGGGGAAACAAGAAGCAAGAGCATTTCCTGAGATCCGTGCCATGATGGAACTTAGGTCTCTGAGACAGCCAGTAACCTGACTGCCACCCTGGTAAGTGACTGTGGTCTGACAAGCCACCTCCACTCCAGGGCAGGGAAACAAGAAGCAAGAGCATTTCCTGAGCTCTACGCCATGTTGGATCTTAGGGCACCAAGCCAACCGTTATCCAGCCTGTCGCCCTTGTAAGTGACATTAGTCTGGCAAGCTGGAGCCAATCAGGGCAGGGAAACAATAAGAAAGAGTATTTCCTGAGGTCCGTGCCATGTTGGAACTTATGGCACTCAGCCAACAGGTAACCATCCTCCTGCCATGGTAAGTGACTGTGGTCTGCCAAGCCGCAGCCCCACCAGTGCCCGGAAACAGGAAGCAGGAGCATTTCCTGAGATCCGTGCCATGTTGGAACATAGGGTGCCGAGCCAACCAGTAACCTGCCTGCCACATTTGTAAGTGACTAGTGTCTGTCAATCCGTGGCCATCCAAGGGCAAAGAAACAAGGAGTAAGAGCATTTCCTGAGATCCACCACACGTTGCAAGTTAGGGCGCCAAGCCAATCAGTAACCTGACTCCCGAACTGGTTAGTGACTGTGGTCTGGCAAGCCGTGGCCAACCCAGGGCTGGGAAACAAGCAGCAAGAGCATTTCCCGAGATCCTTGACGTGTTGGAACCTAGGGTGCCTAGCCAACCAGTAACCTGCCTGCCAACCTGGTAAGTGACTGTGGTCAGGGAAGCCAAGGCCTCCACATTGCGGGGAAACTAGAAGCAAGAGCATTGCCAGAGATCCGCACCTTGTTGGAACTTAGGGTGCTGAGCCAATCAGTAACTTGCCTGTCGCCCTGGTAAGTGACTGTGGTCTGGTAATCTGCGGCCAACCAGGGCGGGGAGACAAGAAACAAGAGTGTTTCCTGAGATCTGTGCCATGTTCGAACTTAGCGGCCTCAACAAACCAATACCGTGCCTTCTGCCCTGGTAAGTGACTCTGCTCTGGGAAGTCATGGCCACCCCAGGCCGGGGAGACAAGAAATAAGAGCATTTCCTGAGATTCCTGCCATGTTGGAACTTAGGGGCCCGAACCAACCAGTAACCATCGTGACGCCCTGTTAAGTGACAGTGGTCTGGTAAGCTGCAGGTATCCCAGGGTGAGTAGACAAGAAGGTATATCATTTCCTGACATCTGCCCCTTATTGGAAATAAGGGCACTGAGTGAACCAGTAACCTGCCTGCCACCCTGGTAAGTGACTGTGGTCTATGGAGACAGGGCCACCCTAGGCGGGGAAAAAGAAGCAACAGGGTTTCCTGAGATCCAGACCATTTTGGAACTTTGGGTGTGGTGTCAACCAGTAACCTGCCTTTTGTCCGGGTAAATGCCTGTGTTCTGACAAGTTGCGGCCATCCCAGGGCAGGTAAATAAGAAGCAGGAGCATTTCATGAGATCCGCGCCATGTTGGAACTTAGGGCGCCTAACCAACTAGTAACCTTCCTGCTGCCCTAGTAAGTGACTGTGGTCTGGCAAGCCGTGGCCATGCCAGGGCGGGGAAACAAGAAGCAAGAGCGTTTCCTGAGAACCACGCCATGTTGGAATTTAGGGCACCAAGCCAACCAGTAAACTGCCTGCCGCCATGGTAAGTGACTGAGATCTGGGAATCCACCTCCAGCACAGTGCATGGAAACAAGAAACAAGAACATTATTTGAGATGCGCGCCATGTTGAAACTTAGGACATGGAGCCAAGAAGTAACCTGCCTGTCGCCCTGATATCTGACTGTGGTCTAGCAAGCCACCGCCACCCAAGGTCGGGGAAAGAAGAAGCAAGAGCATTTCCTGAGATCCATGTCGTGTTGGAACTTAGGGCTCCGAGACAACCAGTAACCTGACTGCCACCCTGGTAAGTGACTGTGGTGTGACAAACCACCTCCACCACAGGGAAGGGAAACAAGAAGCAAGAGCATTTCCTGAGCACTGTGCCATGTTGGAACTTAGGGCACCAAGCCAACCAGTAACCAGCCTGTCGCCCTTGTAAGTGACTGTAGTCTGGCAAGCTCTGGGCAATAAGGGCAGGGAAACACTAAGAAAGAGCGTTCCCTGAGGTCCATGCCATGTTGGAACTTAGGGTGCCTAGCCAACCAACAACCATCCTGCCACCCTGATAAGTGACTGTGGGCTAGCAAGTCATGGCCACCACAGCATGTGGAAACAAGGAGCAAGGGCTTTTTCTGAGACCCTTGCCATGTTGGAATTTGGGGAGTCAAGTCAACCATTAACCAGCATGTTGCCCTGGTAATTGACTGTCGTCTGGATAGCCTGAGCCACCACAGTGTGGGGAAACTAGAAGCAAGTACATTTGCTGTGACCTGCGTCATGTTGGCATTTAGGGCACTGAGCCAACCAGCAGCCAGCCTGCTGCCCTGGTAATGATTGTGGTCTGGCAAGCCTCGAACTACCCAGGGCAGTGAAACAAGAAGCAAGAGCATTTCCTGAGATCCGCACCATGTTGGAATTTAGGGCACCGATGCAACCAGTAACCTGACTGCCACCCTTCTAAGTGACTGTGTTCTGGCAAGTCTCAGCCAGCCCAGGGCTGGAAAACAAGAAGCAACAGCGTTTCCTGAGATCCGCACCATGTGGAAACTCAAGGCGCCGAGCCAACCAATAACCTGCCTGCCTCCCTGGTAAGGGACTGTGGTCTGGAAGGCCACGGCCAACCCTTGGCGGAGAAATTTGAAGCAGGAGCATTTCCTGAGATCCGCGCCACGTTGGAACTTATGGCCCCGAGCCAACCAATAACCAGCCAGCCGCCCTGGTAAGTGACTGTGGCCTGGCAAGCAACTTCCACTCTAGGGCGTGCAAACAAAAGCAAGAGCATTTCTTGTGGTGCGTGCCATGTTGAAACTTAGGATGCCAAGCAAAGCAGTAAGCTGCCTGCTAACCTGCTATGTGACTGTGGTTTGGAAAGCCACCTCCACGCTGGGGCAGGGAAACAAGAAGTAAGAGCATTTCCTGAAATCTGCACCATGTTGTAACTTAGGGTGCTGAGCAGCCAGCAACCTGCCTGCTGCCCTGGTAAGGGACAGTGGTCTGGCAAGCCGCCTGAACCCCAGGGTGGGGAAACGAGAAGCAAGAGCATTTATTGAGATCCACGCCATGATGGAACTTAGGGCACCAAGCCAAGCAATACCTTCCTGCAGCCCTTGTATGTGACGGTGTTCTGAGGAGCCATGGCAACACTAGGGCTGGGAAAAAGAAGCAAGAGCATTTCCTGAGATCCATGCCATGTTGAAAGTTAGGGCACCTAACCAACTAGTAACCTGCCTACCACCCTGGTAAGTGACTGCAGTTTGGCAAGCCTCGGACATCTGAGGGTGAAGAAACAAGAAGCAAGAGTGTTTCCTGATATCCGTGTCATATTTTAACTTAGGGCACCAAGCCAAGAAGTAACCTGTCTGCCGTCCTGGTAAATGACTGTGATCTGGCAAGAAACCTCCAACCCAGGGCAGCGAATAAAGAAGCAAGAGCATTTCTTGAGATCCGTGCCATGTTGGAACTTAATGCACTGAGGCATGCAGTTACCTGCCTACCGCTTGGTAAGTGACTATGGTCTAGCAAGCCGCACCCTCCCCAGGGCATGGAAAAAAGAAGTAGGAGCATTCCCTGACATCTGCTCCATGTGGAAATTTAGGGCACCGAACCAACCAATAACCAGCCTGATGCCCTGATAAGTGATTTTGCTCTGGCAACCCGCAGCCACCCCAGGAGCATGAAAAAAGGATCAAGAGCATTTCCTGAGATCCATGCTATATTGGAACTTAGGGCACTGAACCAACCAGTAACCTGCCTGCCACCCTGTCAGTGACTGTGGTCTGCAAGCCTCGGCTTCCCCAGGGCGGGTAAACAAGTAGCAAGAGCATTTCCTGAGATACTCGCCATGTTGGAACTTAGGGATCCAAGCCAACCATTCAGCTGGATGCCACCCTGGTAAGTGACTGTGGTCTGGCAAGTTGCAGACACCGCATGTTGGGGAAGCAAGAAGCAAGGACATTTCCTGAGATCCATGCCATGCTGGAACTTAGGGCACCGAGCCAACCAGTAACCTGCCTGTTTCCCTGGTAAGTGACTGTTGTCTGTCAAGCCATGGCCAACCCAGTATCGGGAAACAAGAAGCAAGAGCATTTCCTGTGAGCTGCACATATGCTGGAACCTGGACACTGAGTCAAACAACAACCAGCCTGCTGCCCTGTTAAGTGACTGTGGTCTGCCAAGTGGAGGCCACCCCAGGGCGGGTAAACAAGAAGCAAGAGCATTTCCTGAGATCCGTGCCATGTTGGAACATAGGGCGCCAAGCCAACAAGTAACCTGCCTGTCCCCCTCCTAAATGACTGTGGTCTGGAAAGGAGCAGCAACCACAGGGGAAGGAAACAAGTAACAAGGGCATTTTCTGAGATCTGCGCCATGTTGGAACATAGGGCATTGAGCCAACCAGTATCCGGCATGCTGCCGTGCTAAGTGATTGTTATCTGGCAAGCCACCTCCACCACAGGGATTGGAAACAAGAAACCAGAGCATTTCGTGAGATGCTCGCCATGTTGAATCTTAGGGCACAGAGCCAACCAATAGCCTGCCTGCCATCCTGGTAATTTACTGTTGTCTGGTAAGCTGCAGCCACACCAGGGCAGTGAAAGAAGAAGCAAGAGAATTTCCTGATATCCGCGAGTTGTTGGAACTTAGGGTGCGGAGCCAACGGGTAACATCCCTGTCACCATCTTAAGTGACTGGCATGTGACAAGCCCTGGCCACCCCAGGGCAGGGAAACAAGGAGCAAGAGCATTTCCTGAGATACAAACCATGTTTGAACGTAGGACGCCAAGCCACCTGGTAACCTGCCTGCCGCCCTGGTAAGTGACTCTGCTCTGGCAAGCCATGTCGACCCCTGGGCGGGGAAACAAGAAGCAAGAGAGTTTCTGAGATCCATGCCATGTTGGAACTTAGGGCACCGAGCCAACCAGTAACCTGCCTGCCGCCCTGGTAAGTGACTGTGGTCTGGCTAGCCGCGGGCAACCCAGGGTGGGGAAATAGGAAGCAAGAGCATTTCCTGAGATCCGCGCCATGGTGGAACTTACGGCACCTAACCAACCAGTAACCTGCCTACCAGTCTGGAAAGTGACTGTGGTTTGCAGGCCGCATCCACCCCAGGGTGGAGAAACAAGAAGCAAGAGCGTTTCCTGTGATCTGTGCCATGTTGGAACTTAGGTTGCGGAGCCAACCAGTAACCTGCCTGCCTTCCCGGTAAGTGACTGTGGTCTGGCAAGAAGCCTCCAACCCAGGACCGGGAACCAAGGAGCAAGAGCATTTCCTGAGACCTTGGCCATGTTTGAAATTAGGTTGCCTAACCAACTACTAACATGGCTGCTGACCTGGTAAGTTACTATGATCTGGCCAGCCGCAGCCACTCCAAGGCGGTTAAAGAAGCAAGAACATTTCCTGAGGTCTGCGCCATGTTGGAACTTAGGGCGCCGAGCCAACTGGTAACCTGCCTGCCGCCCTGGTAAATGACTGTGATCTGGCAAGCCACCTCTACCACAGGGATTGGATCAAGAAGCAAGAGCATTTTTTGAGTTGCGCACCATGTTAAAACTTAGAACGCCAAGCAAAGCAATAACTTGCCGGCCACCCTGGTAAGTGACTGTGGTCTAGCAAGCCACGGCCACCTGAGGGTGGTGAAACAAGATGCAAGAGCATTTCCTGAGATTCGCGCCATGTTGGAAATTAGGGCGCCGAGCCAACCAGTAGCCTACCTGCCGCCCTGATAAGTGACATTGGGCTAGCAAGCCACGGCCACCCCAGGACGGGGAAACAAGGAGCAAAAGTATTTCCTGAGATCCTAGCCATGTTGGAATTTAGGGAGCTGAGCCAACCATTAACCAGCATGATGCTCTGCCAGCTGACTGTGGTCTCGCTAGCCTGAGCCACCACAGGGCCAGGAAACAAGAAGCAAGAACATTTCCTGTGACCCGGGCCATGTTGGCATTTAGGGCACTGAGCCAACCAGCAACCATCCTGCTGCCCTGTTAAGTGACTGTGGTCTGGCAAGGCTTGGACATCCCAGGGCAGGGAAACAAGAAGCAAGAGCATTTCCGGATATCCACACCATGTTTGAATTTAGGGCGCCGAGCCAACCAGTAACCTGCCTGACGCCCTTTTAAGAAACAGTGGTCTAGAAAGCCGTGGCCAACCCAGGGCAGGGACAGAAGAAGCTAAAGCATTTCCTGAGATCTGCGCCATGTTGGAATTTAGTGCACCAAGTGAATCAGTAACCTGCCTGCCGCCCTCATAATTTACTATGTTCTGGCAACCTGCCTTCACCCCAGGGAAGGGAAAGAAGACATAAGAGCATTTGCTGAGATCTGCACCATGTTGGAACTTAGGGCGCTGAGGCACCAGCAACCTGCCTGCCACCCTGTTAAGTGAATGTGTTCTGCCAAGCCGTCTTCAACCCAGGCCGGGGAAACAAAAAGCAAGAGCATTTCTTGAGATCTGCACGATGATTGAACTTAGGGCGCTGAGCCAACAAGTAACATTCCTGCAACCCTGGTAAGTTATTGGGATCTGGCGAGCCATGGCCACCCTAGGGCGGGGAAAAAGAAGCAAGAGCATTTCCAGAGATCCACCCCATGTTGGAACTTAGGGTGCAGAGCCAACCAGTAAGCTGCCTGTCACCCTGGTAATGGACTGTGATCTGACAAGCAGTGGCCACCACTGGGTGGGGAAACAAGGAGCAGGAGCATTTCCTGAGAACCGCGCCATGTTGGAAATTTGGGTGTGCAGCCAACCAGTAACCTGCCTTTCATCTGGGTAAATGGCTGTGTTCTGACAAGTCGCGGCCACCCAAGGGTGGGTAAACAAGAAGCAAGAACATTTCCTGAAATCCACGCCATGTTGGAACTTAGGGTGCACAGCCAACCAGAAACCATCCTGCTGCCATGGTAAGTTACTGTGGTCTAGCAAGCCGAGGCCACATCAGGGTGGGGAAACAAGATGCAAGAGCATTTCCTGAGATCTGTGCCATGTTGGAAAATGGGGCACCAAGCCAACCAGTAACTTGCCTGCCACCCTTGTAATGACTGGTGTCTGTCAAACCATGGCCAACTGAGGGCGAAGAAACAAGGAGCAAGAGCATTTCCTGAGATCTGTGCCATGTTGGAACTTAGGGTGCTGAACCAACCAGCAACTTGCCTGCGGCCCTGGTAAGTGACTGTGGTCTGGCAAGCCATGACCACCCCAGGGCGCTGAAACAAGAAGTAAGAGCACTTCCTGTGCCCCGAGCCATATTGGATCCTGGACACTCAGACAACCAGCAACCAGCCTGGTGCCCTGGTAGGTCACTGTGGTCTTGCAGGCCACGGCCACACCAGGGAGGGGAAACAAGAATCAAGAGCATTTCCTGAGATCCACACCATGTTGGAACTTAGGGAGCTGAGCCTACCAGTAAACTGTCTGTCGCCCTGGTAAGGGACTGTGGTCTGCCAAGCTGCGGCTAACCAGGGCGGGGAGACAAGAAGCAAGAGCGTTTCCTGAGATATGACCCATGTTAGAACTTAGGGCACCGAGCCATCCAGTAACCTGCCTGCCGCCCTGGTAATTGACTGTGGTCTGGCAAGCCTCGGCCACCCCAGGGCGGGTAAACAAGGAGCAAGAACATTTAATGAGATCCACGCCATGTTGGATCTTTGGATGCCGAGCCAACCAGTAACCTGCCTGTCACCCTGGAATGTGACTGTGGGCTGGCAACCTGCGGCCAACCAGGGTGGGGAGACAAGTAGCAAGAGCGTTTGCTGAGATCCTCACTATGTTGGAACTTAGGGGCCCGAGCCAACCAGTTACATGCCTGCCGCCCTGGTAAGTGACTATGTTCTGGCAATTCTCGGCCAACCCAGGCAGGGGAGATAAGAAGCAAGAGCATTTCCTGAGATCTGTGCCATGTTGGAACTTAGGGCCTGAGCCAACCAGTAACCATCGTGCCACCCTGCTAAGTGACTGTGGTCTGGCAAGCCGCGGCCACCCCAAAGCGTGGAGACAAGAAGCTAGAGCATTTCCTGATATCTGCACCATGTTGGAATTTAGGGCACTGAGCAAACCAGTAACCTGCCTGAAGCCCTGGTAAGTGACTGTGGTCTAGGTAGCCATGGCCACCTTATGTGGGGGAAAAAGAAGCAAGAGTGTTTGCTGAGAACCACGCCATGTTGGACATGTGGGTGTGGAGCCAACCAGTAACCTGACTTTTGTCCAGGTAAATGCCTGTGTTCTGACAAGTTGCGGCCACCCAAGGACGGGTAAACAAGAAGCAAGAACATTTCCTGAGATCCCTGCCATGTTCTAATTTAGGATGCCAAACCAACCAGTAACCTGCCTGCCACCTTGGTAAGTGACTGTGGTCTGGTAAGACGTGGCTAACCCAGGGCGGAGAAATAGGAAGCAAGAGCATTTCTTGAGATCCGTGCCATGTTGGAACTTACGGCGCCTAACCAACTCATAACCTGCCTGCCGCCCTGGTAAGTGACCGTGGTCTGGAAATCCATGGCCACGCCAGGGCGGGGAAAAAAGAAGCAAGAGGGTTTCCTGTGATCCGCGCCGTATTGGAACTTATGGCATCATGCCAACCAGTAACCGTCCTGCCCCCATGGTAAGTGACGGTGGTCTGGCAAGCCGTGGCCACACTCCAGTGGGGAAAAATGATGCAGGAGCATTTCCTGAGATCCACGCCATGTTGGAACATAGGGCACCAAGCCAACTAGTAACCTGCCTGCTGCCCTTGTAAGTGACTGATATCTGTCAAACCATGGCCAACTGAGGGTGTAGAAAGAAGGAGCAACAGCATTTCCTGAGATCTGACCCATGTTGCAACTTAGTGTGCCAAGACAAGCAGTTAGCTGCCTCCCGACATGGTAAGTGACTGTGATCTGGCAAGCCACCTCCACCCCAGGGCATGGAAACAAGTGACAAGAGCATTTCTTGAGATGCATGCCATGTTGAATCTTAGGGCGCCAAGCCAACCAGTAACCTGCCTGCCACCTTAGTAGGTGACTGTGGTCTGGCAAGCCACGTCCACCCCATGGTGGGGAGACAAGAAGCTAGAACTTTTCCTCAGATCTGCGCCACGCTGGAAATTAGGGCAACGAGCGAACCAGGATCCTGCCTGCCGAGCTGGTAATTGACTGTTGTCTGGCAAGCCGCCTCCACCCAAGGGCAGGGAAACAAGAAGCAAGAGCATTTCCTGAGATCTGTGCCATGTTGGAACTTAGGGCGCCAAACCAACCAGCAACCTGCCTGTTGCCCTGGTAAGTGACTATGGTCTGGCAAGGTGCCTCCAACTCAGGGCAGGGAAACAAGAAGCAAAAGCGTTTCTTGAGATCTGTGCCATGATGGAACTTAGGGCACCGAGCCACCAAGTATCCTGGCTGCAGCCCTGGTAAGTTACTATGGTGCGGGCAGCCACAGCCACCCTAGGGCAGGGAAAAAGAAGCAAGAGAATTTCCTGAGATCCACGCCATGTTGTAACTTAGGGTGCAGAGCCAACCAGTAACCTGCCTGTCGCCCCTGTATGTGACTGGGATCTGACAAGCCGTGGCCAACCGAGGGCGGGGAAACAAGGAGCAAGAGCATTTCCTGAGATCCACACCATGTTGGAAGGTACGGCACCAAGCCAACCAGAAATCTGCCTGCCGCCCTGGTAAGTGACTGTGGTCTGGCCAGCAGGGGACACCCCAGGGCGGGGAAACAAGAAGCAAGATCTTTTCCTGAGATCCGTGCCTTTTTGGAACTTAGGGCGCCGAGCCACCCAGTAACTTGCCTGTCACCCTGGTAAGTGACTGTAGTCTGGCTAGCCACGGCCCACCCAGGTCGGGGAAATAGGAAGCAAGAGCATTTAATGAGATCTGCGCCATAGTGGAATTTCGGATGCCTAGCCAACCAGTAACCTGCCTACCACCCTGGTAAATGACTGTCGTTTGGCAAGCCACGGACACACCAGGGTGGAGAAACAAGGAGCAAGAGCGTTTCCTGGGATCCGCGCCATGGGGGAACTTCAGGCGCCGAGCCCACCAGTAACCTGCTTGCCGCCCTGGTAAGTGACTGTCATCTGGTAAGAAGCCTCCAACCCAGGGCAGGGAACCACGAAGCAAGAGCATTTTCTGAGATCCGTGCCATGTTTGAACTTAGGGTGCCTAAACAACTACTAACATCCCTGCCGACCTGTTAAGTGACTGTGATCTGGAAAGCCGCAGCCAAAACAGAGCGGGGAAACAAGAAGCAAGAACAATTCCTGAGATCCGCACCATGTTGGCACTTAGGGCACTGAGCCACCTGGTAACCTGCCTGCCACCCTGGTAAGTGACTGTGATGTGGCAACCCACCTCCACCGCAGGTATTGGAAACAAGAAGCAAGAGCATTTCTTGAAATACATGCCATGTGAAAACTTAGGGCACCGAGCCAACCAGGTACCTGCCTGCCTCCCTGATAAGTGACCGTGGGCTAGCAAGCCCCGGCCACACCAGGGCAGGGAAACAAGGAGCAAGAGCATTTCCTGATATTTTCGCCATGTTGAAATTTAGGGAGCCAAGCCAACAATTAAACAGTGTGCCGCTCTGGTAAGTGACAGTGATCTGGCAAGCCACCTCCAATGCAGGGCAGGGAAACAAGGATCAAGTGCATTTCCTGAGATCTGCACCATGTTTGATCTTAGGGCACCAAGCCAAGAAGTAACCAGCCTGGTGCCCTTGTAAGTGACTGTGGTCTGGCAAGCCGTGGCCACCCCAGGGCAGGGAAACAAGAAGTAAGAGCGTTTCCTGTGCCCCGCACTATGTTGGAACCTGGACACTGAGTCAACCAGAAACCAGCTTGGTGCCCTGATAAGTCACTGTGGTCTGTCAAGCCATGGCTACCCCAGGGAGCTGATACAAGAATCAAGAGCATTTCCTGAAATCCACGCCATGTTGGAACTTAGGGAGCAGATCCTACCAGGAAACTGTCTGCCGCCCTGGTAAGTGATGGTGGTTTGGCCAGCTGTGGCCAACCCCGGGTGGGGAAATAAGAAGTAAGAGCCTTTCCTGAGATCCACGCCATGTGGGAGCTTAGGGCACCGAGGCAACAAGTTACCTGCCTGCCGCCCTGGTAAGTGACTGTTGTCTGGCAAGTCACGGCCCCCCAGTGTGGGGATATAAGAAGCAAGAGCATTTCCTGAGATCCACACCATGTTGGAAGGTAGGGTACCAAGCTAACCAGTAACCTGTCTGTTGCCATGGTAAGTGTCTATGATCTGGCAAGAAACCTCCAACCCACTGCAGGGAACCAAGAAACAAGAGCATTTATTGAAATCCGTGCCATGTTGGAACTTAGGGCCCAGAGCCAAGCAGTAACCAGCCTGCTGCCTGGTAATTGACTGTGGTCTATCAAGCAGCAGCCACCCCAGGGTGGGGACACAAGAAGCAGGAGCATTCCCTGAGATCCCCACCATGTTGGAACTTAGGGTGCCGAGCCAACCAGTAACCTGCCTGCCGCCCTAGTAAGTAACCTTAGTCTGGCAAGCCACAGCCACCCCAGGGGCAGGAAACAAGGAGCAAGAACATTTCCTGAGATCCATGACATATTGGAAATTAGGGCACTGAGCCAACCAGTAACCTTCCTGCCAACCTGGTAAGTGACTGTGGTCTGGCAAGCGGTGGCCACATGAGAGTTTGGAAACAAGAAGCAAGAGCATTTCTTCAGATCTGCGCCAAGTTGGAACATAGGGCGCTGAGCCAACGAGTAACCTGCCTGCCGCCCTGGTAAGTGACTGTGGTCTAGCTAGCCACGATCAACCCAGGGTGGGGAAACATGTAGCAAGGGCATTTCCTGAGATCCCCGCCATGTTGGAACTTAGGGTGCTGAGCCAACAAGTAACCTGTCTGCAGCCCTGGTAAGTGACTGTGTTCTGTCAAGCCTCGGTGACCCCAGGGCGGGGAAACAAGAAAAAAGACCATTTCCTTACATCTGCGCCATGTTGCAACTTGGTGTGCAGAGCCAAACAATAACCTGCCTGGGTCCCAGGTAATTGACTGTGGTCTGGCAAGCCTTGGCACCCCAGGGCAGGAAAACAAGAAGCAAGAGTGTTTTCGGTGACCTGCGCCATTTTGGAACCTGGACACTGAGCCAAACTGTAGCCACCTTGCTGCCCTGGTAAGTGACTGTGTTCTGGCAAGCCATGGACACCCCTGGGTGGGGAAACAAGAAGCAAGAGCATTTCCTGAGATCCTCGCCATGTTGGAACTTAGGGTACGGAGCCAAAGAGTAACTTGCAGGTTGCCCTGGTAAGTGACTGCTCTGGCAAGCCGCGGCCACCCAAGGGTTGGGAGACAAGAAGCAATAGTGTTTCCTGAGAGCTGCTCCATGTTGGAACTTAGGGTGCCGAGGCAACCAGTAACCTGCCTACCTCCCTGGTAACTGACTGTGGTCTCTCAAGCCACCTCCACCCAGGGCGGGGAAAAAAGAAGCAAGAGTGTTTCTTGAGATCCTCGCCATGATTGAACTTAGGGCCCAGAGCCAAACAGTAAACTGCCTGCTGCCCTGGTAAGTGAGTGTGGTCTGGCAAGCCGTGGCCACATCATGGCAGGGAAACAAGAAGCAGGAACGTTTCCTGAGATCCACGTAATGTTGGAACTTAGGGCACCGAGCCAACAAGTAACCTGCCTGCCTCCCTGGTAACTGACTGTGTTCCTATAAGTCACGGCCAACACAGGGCAGGGAAACAAGAAGCAAAAGCGTTTCCTGAGATATGTGCCATGATGGAACATAAGGCACCGAGTCAAACATTAAGCAGCCAGCCCCCCTGGGAAGTGACTGTGGTCTGGTATGCCGCGGCCACCCGAGGGCAGGGAAACAAGAAGCAAGAGCATTTTCTGAGATCCACGCCATGCTAGAACTTAGGGTGCCGAGCCAACCAGTAAGCAACCTGCTGCTTACCAGGTCACGGTCTTAGAATCAAATATACCAACCTCCTGCCCCCCATTAACAATTGGGATCCAGGGATCTGGGTATGTCTTAGTAGATGACCATATTTTTACAGCAAGTCGGGGGAGTTTCCTTCTACTATTTCTGAAGGGAGATATTTTTATCGCCGTTTTGCTTTGTCCTCATTTATGTTGTTGCTCTATTCAATACTTTGTGTTGATGTGTTCTACAATGTTGAATATTTCTTTGATTTTGCTGTACCTCGTAGTAGAACAACTATTGTGAAGACAATGATATATACAATGTTGCCTGTTACTGTTGTCCTGGTGACCTGCTGTGATGATCTGTGCCAATTTCACTATACTGTCTCAATTGACTTTATTCCATCCTGTTTTTTTGTAACTGTTTGGAGCCTCACTGTGTGTTCATTTTTTATGCCTTTATTTTGTAACATGAACAGCTATTTCTGGGAGGATAGTATGTGGTTTGTCAACTAGTGATCTATGGGTTTTTTTGTAGGTTTTGTACTGTTTTTACCCTTTTTTCTGTATTGCTTATTTTTCTCTTGAACTAAAATTAAGAAAAAAAAGGAGCAAGACCATATCCTGGGATCCGCCAAATGTTGGAATTTAGGGCGATGAGCCAACCAGTAACCTGCCTGCCGCCCTGGCAAGTGACTGTGTTCTGGCAAGCCACAGGCACCCCAGGGTGGGCAAAAAAGAAGCAAGAGTGTTTCCTGTTTTCCGCCACATGTTGGGACTTAGGGCAATGAGCTGTTACCTGCCTGCCGTCCTGATAAGTGAGTGGGTTCTGTCAAGCCGTGGCCACCACATAATGGGGAAACAAGGAGCAAGGGCATTTCCTGTGACTTGTGCCATGTTGGAACTTAGGGTGCAGAGCCAACCAGTAACATGACTGCCGTTCTCGTAAGTGAGTGCGCTCGGGCAAGCCATGGCCAAAACAGGGGCAGGAAATAAGGAGCAAGTGTGTTTCCTGAGATCCAAGCCATGTTGGAACTTAGGGCGCAGAGCACACCAGTAATCTGCCTTTTGCCCTGGTAAGTGACTGTTGTCTAGAAAGCCTTGGCCACACCAGGGCGGGGAAAAAAGGATCAGGAGCATTTCCTGAGATCCTCATCTTACTGGAACTTAGGGAAAAAGCCAACCATTAACCTACCTGCCGCTCTGGTAAGTGACTGTGGTATGGCAAGCAACGGCCACTCCAGGGTGGGAAAACAAGAAGCAACAGCATTTCCTGAGATCCGCGCCATGTTGGAACTTAGGGTGCCGAGACAAGCACTAAACTGTCTGCTGCCCTGGTAAGTGACTGTGTTCCTGCAAGTCACGGCCACCCCAGGGTGGGGAAACAAGAAGCAAGAACATTTCCTGAGATCCACGCCATGTTGGAATTTAGGGCTCCAAACCTAACATTAACCAGGCTGCTGCCCTGGTAAGTGACTGTGGTCTGGCAAACTGGAGTCCCCCAGTGCAGAAAAACAAGAGGCAAGAGAATTTCCTGAGAACCGTGCCATGTTGGAAGTTAGGGCACTGAGCAAACAGTAACATTCCTGCCACCCTGGTAAGTGACTCTTGTCTAGAAAGCCGTGGCCAACCTAGAGGCGGAAACAAGAAGCAACAGCATTTCTTGAGATCCACATCATGCTGGAACTTAGGGCACAGAGCCAATGAGTAAGCAGCCAGCCACCCTGGGAAGTGACTGTGGTCTGGCAAGCCATGGCCACCCAAGGGGTGGGAAACAAGAAGCAAGAAGGTTTCCTGAGATCTGTGCCATGCTGGAAATTAGGGCACTGAGCAAACAAGTAAGCAGCCAGCCACCCTGGGAAATGACTGTGTTCTGGCAAGCAGCGATCAACCCAGGGTGGGAAAACAAGAATCCAGAGCAGTTACTGAAATCTGGGCCATGCTGGATCTTAGGGCACCCAGGCAACCAGTAACCTGACTACCGCCCTGCTAAATGACTGTGCTGTGGCAAGCCATCGCCACCCCAGTGTGATGAAACAAGAATCAAGAGCATTTCCTGAGATTCCTGCTATATTCGAATTCATGGTGCCGAGCCAAGCAGTAGCCAGCCTGCCACCCTGGTAAGTGACTGTTGTCAGGCAAGCCACCTCCACCCCAGGGTGGGCAAACAAGGAGCAACAGAGTTTCTTGAGATCTGCGACATGATGGAACATAGGGCTCCGAGGAAACCAGTAACCTGCCTGCCACCCTGGTTAG
>PVJX010027163.1:0-17074 GCA_004027295.1 Dolichotis patagonum | reverse complement strand
TTTGTTTTATTCTCTTTAAAATTAAAAAAATAATAAAAAAATAAAAAAGAGAAAATTCTTCTGGGCGTTTCTGTGAGTGTTTCATATCAGATTACCTTTGAAGTGGGTGAAATTTGAGTAAGCAGATTGTCCACACTCACAGCGGTGGGCCTCATCCAATCTGTTGAAGGTTTTAAGGGAAGGAAAAGACTAACCTTGCTCAAGCAACAACTCCCCAACAGATGGTTTTCTTTTTCTTTTATTATTAATAAATGTTTATTGAAAAGCAACTGTACTTCCACTTAATGGTGACGAGCACAGCATATGCATTACAAGAGTATTAAAATACACAATAGTCATAAATCTCACTACAAAATTCACAAGGCCTATATATAGAAAACTAGAGACCATTACAGAGAAAATAACATTTCAAGAAACATTTTAAGGTGGAACACTTCAAGACAACAGTTTTCCAAAAATTTATCTGATAGTCTAATTGTAATGAAAATTCCAGGTTTGTTGGGGTTTTTTGTTGTTTTGTTTGTGTTGTTTTGTTTTAGTTGAAAGGCTTTTCATGAGTTCAATCCCTGGTACTAAAAAAATAAAATAAATAAAATAAAATAAAATAAAATGGATATGAAAATTCAAAAGACTTGAAATCATTCAAATGATTTTTAAAAGGCAGAAAAACTTTGGAAGGCTAGCATGACATTATTTCAGACTTAATACACATTTATATCTTATTTAATCTTTCAGCTTCTAGGAAGATGTTGTAGGGAGATGATTACACTTATGAGTATGATTTCTTTTACTTATGGCTATGGTCCCAAGTTGCATTCATTTACCTATAAAAATCTGCAGTTTGTCCTTTTTTATGACTAATATTCCATTGTGTAAAAAAAAAAAACATCTTTTTATCCATTCCTTGGTTGATGGCCATTTTGGCTGTTTCCAAGATTTTGCTATTACAAATTGGGCTGTTATAAACATGGTTGCACATATATTGCTGTGGTACGATGTTTTTAATTCTTCTGGGAAAATACCCAGAAGAGAAACAGCTGAGTAAAATGGGACCTCCAGTCTTACTTTTTGAGAAATCTCCACATTTATTTTCACCGTGGCTGCACCTGTCTACACTCCCACCAATAGTAGAAAAGGGTTCCTTCTCCCCCACAGCCCTGCCAGCATGCATTACTGGTTGATTTCTTGATAGTAGCCATTTTTCCTGGGATGAGGGGGAATCTCAATGTTGTTTTAATTTGCATCTCTTGAATGACCAGTGATGCTGAACATTTCTTTGTATATTTGTTTGCGGTTTGTATTTCTTCATCTGAAAAGTCTTCACCAACAGGTGTCCATTTTTGGATTAGGTCTCTAAATTTGGGAGGTCTGATTTTTTATTTTTTTAGTTCATCGTATGTTCCCAATAGTAACCCTTTGTCAGAGGTACAGCTGGCAAACTTTTTCTCCCACATTGTGGGTTGTCTTTTCATCCTGTTGGTGGTTACTTTGGCTGTGCAAGTTCTTTAATGTGATGAGATTCCAGTTGTTGATTCTTTGTAATAGTTCCTGTGTGATCAGGGTTTTATTCATAAAGTCTTTGCCTATGCCAATATCTTTAAGAGCTTTACCTATTCTATCTTCCATCAGATTTAGTGTTTCTGTTTTAATACTTAGATCATTGATGCATTTCAAATTTAGTTTAGTGCATGGTGAAAGATGTGGGTCCAGTTTTAATCTTCAGCAGGTATAGAGCCAGTTTTTCTAGCACCATTTATTAAAGGGGCTATCTTTCTTCCAGTAAATGTGTTTGACACTTTTGTTCAAGATAAGGTGACTGTGTCTAGAGTTGTATCTGCTGCTTCTAATCTGTTCCATTGATCCTCACTCTGCTTTTCTGTTTGTTTGTTTGTTTGTTTTGTTTGTTTTGCCTAATCCTAAAACAGAAGGGAGTGGCTGAGGAAACTTGCTCACCTCACGCACCAGGAAGCAGTACAGACAGAGGGAAAGAGTGGTGTGGAGGACACCAGAGATAGGAAGGAGTGACCCAGTCACACCATGATGCGTCTCTTCAGACAGGCCCCGCCTCCTCATTGTATCACCTCCCAACAATGCCAGGGACTACGGTCCCTGGATGGATGAATTTGATGAAGCCAGAGCCTGTGTGGTCCACCTGCCTTCCCAAATCCTGTCTCTGAGCACATGAGACCCTGGGGAC
The DNA here is from genome assembly GCA_004027295.1 of Dolichotis patagonum. NCBI lineage: Eukaryota > Metazoa > Chordata > Mammalia > Rodentia > Caviidae > Dolichotis > Dolichotis patagonum. The sequence goes on along the minus strand of PVJX010027163.1, from coordinate 14,877 downwards.
ACTGCAGATCTCAGCCCAGCAGCGTGCATGTCCCTGGCTCTTTGGCTCTGCAGGTCTCTGAGTGTGTCTGTAGCCACGCCTGTATGTACATCTATCCATGCACACACAGGTGCAGAAGGAATTGCAAGATTCTTGTATCTTCCTGGACCTGGACATGGCTCAGCTTCTTGGCACAGATGCCTTGGGCCACCACCCAGCTTTTTGTGTATCATGGCTCCTTTTTGAGCAACGGATCGCACTATTAAGGAACCCTGGAGACAACCTGAAAACAAGTTACACTGTTTTGCCACAGACTAGTAAGGTCAGACTCTGGCAAAATAATGCTTTTGGAACAAAAATGTTCATGGCATAACATTTTCCAGTCTTCGAAGTCACAAGTTGACCTCTATGAGCTGCCAGACCTCCATTGTTTTAAATTTCATTCCAAGACAGACAAATTTCCAAGACTCTGGATAGACAACAGGGACTTGGGCCCTTGTCCAACCTTTGGCATGAAGTCTCACAGAAAGCTGTCCTCTTTTGCCCTCGAGGACTCTGCGCCCCAGTTCCTGTCATGCTGCTTGGTGGACACCCTGCAGCATCCTCTTGCGGGGAAAAACAACAGGAGCTCTTGGCTCAGCACTGCGAGGTTCGCTGGTTCTCAGGCAAGACCCTTTGGGAAAGAAGCCCTGACGCAGAAGCTTGGTACCAGCCAAAGCAGATGTGGACCCTGGACCAGAGAGATCAGACTCGTCAAGGAAAGCTACAGCGTGGTAAGGGGCAGAGTAAACATAATCTCCTTCGTCCAGTTTTCAGCCCTCTGTGACCTGAGCCTGACACACGGAGTCCTGACGCTTTCAGCCGCATCTGAAGCTATGAAATCAATTAGAAACTTTCAAGAAAAGGTACATGTGAGAGCACCCTTGTTAGCTGAAACTGTGGGCTGGGCTGGCCAGCGAGAAAATGCCGCTTCCCACACCCTGGAGTAACGGTTGGTGCGCTCCTGGCCTGCAGGGAGCCTGCGCAGCCCCCACCCGCCGAGGCAGCGCCCTCTGGGCCGGCGTCTCAGTTTGCCTCAGTGCTCCACTCCTCAACAAAAATGGAAATACGTGCTCCGCGATGCCGATTTTTTGCTACAGATGCTGGGTGTTTTTTTGGTTTGGGTTTTTTTTTTTTCTTTTTCTTTTTGAGACAGGGCCTCGCTATGCAGTACAGTCTGGCCTTGAGCGCACTTTGTAACCCAGGTTGGTCGCCAACTTGCAGCGATCCTCCTGCCTCAGCCTCCTGAGTGCTGGGATTACAGGCGTGCGCCACCTCGCCGGACTGATATGCATAACCAAAAACTAAGAAGAGGGAGAAGGCAAAGGAAATGAGCGGCCTAGGTGGAGGCGCAGACAGCATGAACTGCGCCTCGCACGTGCATCCTAGGGCCTCTTCTGGGTCCTGGCACGGAGCATAGACAGTGTCAGGAAAAGGGCGGGACCGCACAGAAGCCTCACAGCTCACCCAAAGCCTAAGGGAAAGTGCAGTGACATGCGCTGTAGAACACTCTGCTTCAGGCAAAACCAGAAATATCTTGGATGGTTCGTGTCTTTTTAGCAAATTCCGGAGCTCTGGGAAGTTCTTGCACTTGCGTAATCCTCGCAGGACACTAGAGGGCAGCGCTGCGCCTGCACGGAGACCAGAGGGCTGCAGACCGCACTAAAGGGGACGCGCAGGAGCTCCAAGCTTGCTGCCTGCGGAGCCATCCGTGCCTGGGAAGACAATGAGACTTCTCTCTCTGTGAGCTGTAGGATTTTACATAACCTTTCCCAGACTGATTAGGTCAGAAAGCACTATCACTCACAGAAGCTGCAAGGCCCCGAGTAGCAGCATTTTAGGATACCAGTTCCTCAAGGGTGCTCCAGAAGGGAAACAGCGGCTCTCACAGCCCACACTGTGGGATTGTTCCCTGCGCGAATCCTGAGTGAGATGATCCAGAACAGAGGCTGACCGAGCTCACAGATGCGCAAAACGCAGGAGGTACAGGGAGCGCCAGCTTCAACTGACAGCTGTATTTCAAGCAAAGGCCTTCCGGTAGTGGACAGTGTGCTGTGCTGGAGCAGCCGAAGACCCAGGCATCAGGAGTCAAACGGGCCGAAGCGGCATTCCCGCCCGCACTCTGAGGTGAGCACAGCTGAGCGCTCACTGCACACCAGGAGTGGGACCCTGCTTGTGTTCAGATGGACGTTTTCATTTCATACTGTTCATCAAAAGCCCTCAGCGACACAACTTTTGCCTCATGCTCTCAAGACATTCTCAATCATTTTACACCGACTCTCTAGGACCTGTTGTTAGAATATTATTTTTGTTTAAAATAAAAAACTAAAAAACATCAAAAGATAAAGATATTAAAATGCTTAAGAAAATAAGGGAAATATCAAAGACAAAGGAAATAATGTTACAGTTAGTGAAACCAGTTCTCAAATATTTCAAAAACATGAAAACTAGACAAAAAAGGAAAAACCACTTTGGGAGAGCAACTATGGCAGAATAAAAGCCAGCAGCAAATTATAGCTCTCCTGGCACCTGACATTGAGACAGCTCAAAAACAACTACTTAGGAGAAAGGGAAGACAAGATCCAGGGGTCAAGGCAACGCGGAATGGAGTCACCTGACCCCCTGAGACTCCTTCTTCCTCCATGAAGCCTGGGAACCCAGCGTGCAGCAGAACTGCAGGACCAGACAGTGCCCCACCAGGTAACCACCTCAGGAAAGCTAGAAGTCATGGGGAGAGCAGTCAGTACAGAAAAGAACAAAGCCCTTCAGCATGGACTTTGGTCCTGGCTCCAACCTGCTCAGGGAGCACAAACTAATCCCTGAGGGGTCACCGCCTCCAGGCACAGACCTCAAACAACGGCACTGGCCCCAGGAACGACCCACAGATATCTGAAGCTACAAGTCTGGTGGGGTCTTACTCCACTCCGACAGTGAAGCTTTTCCCAGGCAGGTGAGCTGTGGGTCGTAGTGCAAGTCACAAATCCACCACATTTTCGGGTCTGGCCCAAGGGTTATGCTCCTGCCATGGCTGGGTGGGACCCGGAGAGTTATTGACAGACCCTAAGACGTTCAACCAGCAGTGAGCACAGGCCGTGGAGACCCCAGTGGTCCCTGCCTTGGCGTGAGAAGCCAGGCTGGTCACGTGAGGTTTTCTGAGAAGCTAGAACTGATGGCACTCAACCAAGTCCAGTGGACTGCTCGGATTCCCTCACTGCCTGCTTCCTGCACAAAACTGAGTGGTCACTTTGCTTTTCTCATCCACCAACATAATCAGGGTTCTATCTGTGCTTAGACATTTTACCATACCCTGGGTGTCCAAAAAAAGGGGCCTCTAGAACAAGCAGGGCACCTGAGGAGCCCACAGACTAAAAAGTTAGTCAGGCGGGGGAGGCTGAATACAGCCCTGGAGCAAACAACCAAATACTGATGACCCTGCCCTGCAGGAAAGGGAGGGCAGAACTCAGCCTTGGATTCACTGTCTCTCCCCCAGACTGGGTGGATTCCAAAACTGCAAGTGCCAGAAAGAAATTGCCCACCGACACCTCAACACAGAGGAATGCTTTTGACTCATTTCTCTCTTTGGTAGAGAAGGGTCTTTTCTTTCTGACATTTTTCCTTTTGTCTTCTTGTTTGTTTGCCCTCTTGTTTGTTTTGTCTTTTCTGGTAAACATTCACATATGAATTTCTGTGTGGACATGTGTTTTCCTTCCATTTACATATGTTCCTGGAAAAGGAATTCTTGGTTCAGGGCACAATGCCCTGTTTACCGTTTAGATCTGCCCACATCTTTTCCAAAGAATTATCATTTTACATTTCTGTCCATGATGCTTATGGCTTCCAAAATCCTATCCTCTCAGAAACTTAATCTGACTTGGTTTTCACCCACCCAGTAGTGTGACATGTTCCACCAGTGGATCTCATTTGCATTTCTTTGTTAACCAAGGATATGAGGCATCTACTTTTAGTGACATTTTGGCAAGGAAAGGAAAAAAGCATGATGAGAAAAAAAACAATTTTCTCAATATTTGAAACTATCGATGTAGAATTCTCAAATATTTGTCAACATGTATAAATTTCCACTTCTATGGTTCTTCCTGTGGTTACTGTGATTTGGGGACTAAAGTATCCTGCACTGCAATTGCAAAGATTCCTTTTCGTGTTGTCAGGGATAAAGAATCAGGCAAATGACTCCAAGGACTCAGAGAGCAGGGCTCATTGCCCAAGCCTAAAGGGCTTAGCACCTTTTATCACCAGTGTCATGTACCTCCGTTGTAGAGAAATGCACTGCTCGTGTGACAAATGTTAAAGGACTGGGAAAGCCATGGTGTAGAGTATAAACCATATCATCTAAGAGATGGGTTATAAGATGTTTAATGAGAGATTTGCATTTTAATCATGGTATCAAAGACATGCATCAACACATGTCAAATATCTGTAAAAGTAGAGTTAAGGGTACATGGGAAGTTGACTTGGGATACAAGTTGGGGTACATGGGAAGTCACTGCTCCTGTGTGTTTAAACATTTCTAGAAAATCTTTTAAAAGTGAAAGATTTGAATTGCCTCAGGAAGAGAGGGAGGAGCCAATGTGGCTGGCGGTATGGATCCAGCCATCAGGACTAGATTTTAGCCACGTCTCAGGAAAAGCATTTCAGGAAGTGTAATCCCTGTGAGGCTGGAAGCTTGGAAGGAAATGTCTCTCTGTATAACAGGAAGAAAGCAGAAAAGGAGTGGTGGACATCATTTCTAAAGGTTTTCCAGTGCAAGGTTGCCGTCTGATGGCTTCTAGGTCCACTGTGAATGCTGAGGCAGGACACCTGCTGACCAGGATGGGAAGGCCTCTGTTTGAGGGAACAGTAGAAGTTTGAAATAGATATGAGTAGCATGGGAGAAAGTGGGCTGAGAACCAGTGGTGTAAGCTGCATGGGGTTTGTTCACTCAGAGAAGACAGTGATGGTGCACTGAGGAAGAGACTGGCTGCTACGTAGTCAGAACTGACTGCGAATCCACTGTGGTACCAGCAGGGTCGCTTTTGAACTTTAACTAATAGTGATCAGTCACATAGAGAAGGTGTTTCCAGACCAAAGGATCGAGGCAATTGGACAAAACCTATTTGCAGTGGAGCTTTTCAAATATTGCTCGCCTTAGATACCTTGCACTCTGCTCTGCCTTAAAGAGGAAAGAAATGAAGATCAGATCTTGGTGGATAGAATAGTAAGCTAAATACTTAATAAGCTAGAATTGGGAAAACTTAAGGGCATTTGTTAGAAGTATAGGAACATGAAGTCTTAAGGGTCAAATGTGATTAACTTCTAGGGTGGAGCGGTGTGTTAGCCTTCCCGTTGCAGGGACAGCATACTCAACACTGAAAGCTCAAGGATGATGGGAGAGGTTTTATTTGGATCATCATTTCAGAATTTCAGGCCTTGGTCAGCTGACTCCAGCGCCAAAGCAGCATGGTGGAGGGACATGGCAGAGGAAAGCCGCTCACTCCACGGCAGCCGGAAGGGAAGAACAAGGGAGGAGGAAGGGAAAATCACTGACAACACTTATCCAAAAAACAGCTAGGCCTCTTTACTCTGAAAAGCACGCTCGTTGCTAATTCCCTCTTCAGATATGTAAGACCTGCCATCCTTAGAGTCCTAGAGACCAGAAGCAACCAACTGGGTGAAGGGGCTGCCATACAGGCAGCAGGGGAATCAGCAAAATTAGAAGTAGCTTTTCTCTCTCCATAAACATAATCTCTGGGTTACCCAGCACCCATGCTCCAACACTGCACTTGGAAAGACACCACTTGTCAAAAACATTTCCTGGGGATGACCAGTATTTCCCATGAGAAACTGAGTGTACCAGAGATTTTCCTTCTTGAAGGCTAGGAATTAATTTTCCCTCTAAAAAGTAAGGGGACCCTCCCAGCACAGTGCCTCCAGCAGCAGGGTGAGGAACCACAGTCACCTGACCCATTCAAGACCCACAGATGGGGCTCACACGGGTCAATGTCTACCACCCAGCGCAGGTCTAGTTTCAGTCTTCTACATGTGGAGAGCCAATTTTTCCAACACCATTTATTAAAGGGTATCCTTCCTCTTTAGGGCAACTCTTTGTTCCCGCTCTTGTTATATCTTCAGGTTGTTGCAGATCACCAGGTCTCCCTGGCTATAGTGTTTGCATGAGCTGAGGTCCTACTGTGTCACTGGGGGCCTCATAAGTTCTTTTCATTTCCTCTAAATTGGGGAGGGATGATATTGGCACACTCTTCAACCTGTCTGATGTTCTCTGTGTGGGGGAGGGGGTTACCCACTCTCTTGCCAGGTTAGTCAAGGTCTTACACTTGAAGGGAGTTTCACTTCTGCCCCTATTTACCCACTGCAGACCTCTATTTTATGGAGAAGCTCACCACACTGACTGAAGCCTGATGAGGTCTTCTGTTTGGGTGAGGAGTTCCTGAGCCTCTCATCAAGCCAGCATGGTAGTCCATTGTAGTCCAATGTTCCTGGTGGAAGTGCGGGTCCAGCAGCTGTGGTCCCAGGCATCTCAGGCCTGTGGCAGGCTTCCTAGATGTTCCTGGAGGAGGGGGTGGCCTAGCAGCGGCAGGCACCTCAGGCTCTCTGCCACTGGTCCCTGCAATGTTCCCTGTGGGCGAAGGGTGGGCCTAGCACTCCCAAGCAGCCCTGGCTCTCAGCAGGTTCCTGCGATGTTTCCAGTCCCAAACAGCCCAGGCAGAGCTGCCAGTCTCTGTGATGTTCCCAGTCCACATAAAATTTTTATTGACATGATATTTTCTTACTGTTGGGATCTTGTGCTTTCACTTATTTAATGATTTAAGTTAGCATTCAATTTCATCCCAATCTCCAAAACTTCGTAAGTGAGAGAATAAAAGTATTTCTCCCTGAAGCATGAGGCACAGTATGGAGAATGAAAAGTATATACAAAATATAGAAGAGAAGGACCAGAAGTGGAAAGTGTAGGAAAAGACCAGGGTGGAATTTTACTGCCACATTCCCTGCATGAATACAAATGCACCATCTTCCCTACCCACACACATGGACATGGCTTCCATTAGTCAAGATCAAGGCTACAATGAGTCCTGTGCACAATTGCTGTGAAGATTTTGTGTGTGCTCTTTAGCATATACAGCACTGTACAGTATTATTTAGACCAGCAGGGCTCCAAATCAAATGCAGAGCAAACATGTTGGTATAAAGAAACTGCGCAGTGGTAATGAAGGTAAGCAGAATTGCAGAGCAGTGATAATAGTGACAAGAATGTGCAGAGTAATAATAAATATAACAGCAAAACGCAGAACAAGAATGGTAAGAAGGAAGGTTTGAAGGAAATAATCACGGAGTTAAAAGAAGTTTGAGGAATGAGTGAGCATGGTATTCATGTGACTGATCTGGCATTGAAGAACAGGTTAACAAAGTCAATGGTCTGAAATATTTTGATGAATGAGGATGCCACCAAAGGAGCTGATCTGGCAAAAGAAGTAACAGTACTAACCAAACAGAATATATAAGTACTGAAAGAGGGATAAAAATTTTGTTAATGTGGTTGACTGAGAAACAGCTGATAAGGGATAGTGTTAGTGAAGCTATGACCTGTGAAAAAGTCAGGGAATTGCACAGTTATTTACCATAGAGAGTGCTTTTATAAATTCTGCAAGAGAAATGGACCTACAGTGTGATAAGACACAGAGAGAGGCTTCCAGTTCTGACTAGACCTCTGCAGAAGCCTGCAAAAGAGAATTCATGGAATTCATGAAGGCAGAAAGATACGTTGCTCAGTAAGTGTTCAACAGTGAATAAACAGGGTTCTTGTGAAAGAAGATGCTGACCACAGCCTGTACTACATGAGGGAATACATGCCCATGAAGGACAGATTGAACCTGTTCCTGTGTGGGAAAACAAATGCTGCTCTGAAATTTAAGCCACTACTGGTGGATCATTCCCATGCCCCTAATGCATTCAAGGAACAGAACGTGAAGAAAAGTAGACTCCTTGTCATGTGGAAAGCTAATGAGAAATTATGAGTCACAAGCAATTATTCATTCAATGGCTCCAGAGGCATTCGCACCCAATGTTAAATATCTTTCTGACTGCAGACTACCTGAAATTTGCCTTCTTCTGTTGACAATGCCCCAACACACCCTCCATCCTCTGGATGATATGGACACTGAGTAGGTCCATACCATAAAGGTCAAGCTCCTTCTCCACAGCAGGATACCTCTTCTTCAACCTATGACCAGCAAGTGACCTGCAAATTCAAGAAACTCTACACAAAGGTGCTCTTCACCACTTAGCTTAATGTTACTGAAGAGATATCCTTGACCCTGAAAGAGCTCTGGAAGAAACATTTCAATGTCTTCCACTCTATCAAACTCATTGATAAAGCCCTCTCTGTCTCCTCCCTCCATTTCTCAAGTGTACACCCTCAGAAAAGAGTCCCTCCTTTTGCAGCTGAGGTAATGGATGACAAGAGCCAGGAACTGGAATCTCTTTTATATGATAAAATGCCTAGTCTTGGAAATTTCTCTACATGTGTTTTTTTTTTTTTCCTTCAAGTCATTGGTTCTCTCATGGCCACTCTCTCATGCAGTGCTATTTTCTCCTGTTTTAATTCAGTCTGGTTCTGGTTCTTCTGGTCTGCCTTCTTTCCCATTGCCTCTAGTAATTGTTATCTTATGTATTTGCATCTTAATGGCACCTTTGTCTTACAACATACCTTATATTACAAGTACTGTGTTGAATTTGCTCATCTTTTTAATTCCTGGAAAGTTTTCATGTGTTAATCAATGTTCCTTACAGAATAAGAAAACTGTTTTTATATATTCAATAAATGTCAATTAAACCTCTTGGACACTTGATGCTGTTCAGTATGACCATGTCTTTACTGATTTGCTGGTGGATGCAGGTATGAATTGCTGGTACTATTGTATCAAAATCTCTCCCTGTAGTATTTGGATCACTTACTTCTTGTAATTGTATCAATTTTCGTCCTGTAGTTTCCATTCCGTCCTATGCATGCACATTAGAAAACATGTGTTTTTGAAGTTTTGACCCTTTTCTATTCCCAAAAATATTCTTGTAAAGAAGTCTGCCTTCCTTAACATTGATATAATTATGTTTATTGTAATTAGTGTCAACACAATATACCTCTTCCTCATCATTTTATTTTTACTCTATCTTTATATTTAAATTAATTTCCTTGCACAGCATAGATGTGTGCCTGCTTTATCTTTCATTCATTTTGACAATCTCTTAATAGATGTATTTAGACAATTGGTGTTTCAAGTGAAAATATTTGTTACTATTGTCTGCCCATGATCCTGTTCTTTGATCCTAGCATTGTGTTCCATTTATTTTCTGTCTTCTGTAGACTTTTTTTTAATTTTATTTAAACAGAGAAAAAAAACACAATAAAACAAAACAGAAAAAAGGGTAGCAACAATACAGAATTCCAAAGGAAAAAAGAACAATAAAAAGACCACTAAGAAATCACTACTTGATAAGTTAAGTTACATACTGTCATCTTGGGAATAGTTGTTCAAGTTACAAAATTAAAGCATACAAAGTAGACATTCAAATAGTGAGACTGATAACAGTTCTGCTCAACATTCTAACAAAAACAGTAACATGATCATCTATCTTACACACTTAAACATACATGCAATTATATCCTTTAGGTCACTTTCTTGTCCTCTCTTTTTTACAGTAGCAATTACACATTTTGGGTTTTATTACTACTACAGTTCTTATTACTTTTTACACTAGAGGCACAATGTGATATTTATAAATATGATTCTTATTTATTTCACTAATGAAGATAGTCTCAAGTTGTCTCCATTTCCCTATGAAAGCCTCAATATCATCCTTTTTCATAGCTGAGTAATATTCCTTTGTATAAAAATACCACATCTTTTTCATCCATTCTGTGGTTGGTGGGCATCTTGGTTGTTTCCAAGATTTAGCTATTACAAATTGTGCTGCTATAAACATGGGTACACATTTATCACTGTGATATGAACTTTTCAGTTTTTTGGAAAAATACCCAGGAGGGGATAGCTGGTTTGAATGGAGCTTCCAATCCTATTCTTCTGAGAATTCTCCATACTGATTTCCATAGTGATTGCACCAGTCTGCACTCCTGCCAACAGTGTAGCAGTGTTCCTTTCCCCCCCCCAGCCTCGCCAACATTTGCTATCAGTTGATTTCTTGATGGCAGCTATTCTTTCCGGAGTGAGATGAAATCTCAGTGTTGTTTTAATTTGTATTTCTCAAATGACCAGTGATGGTGAACATTTCTTCATGTATTTATTTGCCATTTGTTTATCTTCATCTGAGAACTGTGTGTTCATCTCAGATGCCCAGTTTTGGAGAGGGTCTTTGAATTTGAGGGGCTTGATGTTTTTCAATTCTTTATATGTTCTTGATATAAGTCCTTTGTCTGAGGGGTCGCTGGCTAAAATTCTTTCCCATTCTGTGGGTTTTTATTCACACTGATGGTGATTTCTTTTGAAGTGCAGAAACTTTTCAGTAATATGACATCCCAGTTGTTGATTCTCTGAAGTGTTTCCCATGCAGTTTCTGTTTTGTTCCTGAATACTCTGCCTACTCTTATATCTCCAAGACTTCTACCTACCTTATCTTTTAGAAGCTTTAGTGTTTCTGTTTTAAGGTCTTTGGTCTTTGATCCATTTAGACTTTAGTTTTGTGCATGGTGATAGGCATGGATCTACTTTCAGTCTTCTGCATGGGAGAGCCCATTTTTCCAATACCATTTATTAAAGAGGCTATCCTTCCTCTAGTGAACATGTTTAGCCCATTTGTCAAACATCAGGTGGCTGAGTGTCTTTGTACTTATATTTGCATCTTCTAATCTGTTCTATTGGTCCTCAGGTCTATTTCTTTGCCGGTATCATACTGATTTTTTCACTGTGGCTTTGTAGTACAGTTTCAAGTCAGGAATTGAGATGCCTCTTGCCTTTTCTTTATTGCCCAGAATTACCTTTGCTATTCTAGATTTCTTCTGTTTCCAAATGAATTTTAGGAGTGTTTTCTCTAGATTTGTGAGATATGTCAATGGTATTTTGATTGGGATTGCATTAAATCTGAATAACAGTTTTGGGAGTATGGCCATTTTCACAATGTTGGTTCTCCCTAGCCAAAAGCAAGGAACATCTTTCCATTTTTTAATATCCTTTTCAATCTCCTTTTTTAGTGTAGTATAATTTTTAGCATATGAGTCTTCTACATTCTTGGTTAGGTTGATTCCTAAGTATTTCATTTTTTTAGGTGTTATTGAGAAGGGTGATATTTCATAATTTCTCTCTCAGTGAATTTTTTGTTTGTGTACAGGAATGCTATTGATTTTTTTAGCATTGACTTTGTATCCAGCTACACTGCTGAATTTGTTTACTACCTCTAGTAGTCTTTTGATGGAGTTTTTTGGGTCTTCTATATAGAGTATCATGTCATCTGCAAATAGTGATAATTTAACTTCTTCCTTTCCTATCTTTATTCCTTTTATTTCTCTCTCTTGTCTGATTGCCCTGGCTAGTGTTTCCAGAAGTATATTGAATAAGAGTGGTGATAGTGGGCATCCTTGTCTTGTTCCTGATTTTAAAGTGAAAGCTTTCAGTTTTTATTCATTTATTATAATATTGGCTGTTGGTTTGTCATAGATGGCCATTATAAGGTTTAGGTAGACACTGTGTATTCCGAATTTCTAATGGGGTTTTACCATGAACATGTGATGGACTTTATTGAAAGCTTTTTCTGCATCTACTGAGATGGTTTTTGTTTTTGGCTCTGTTAATGTGGTATATTACATTTATTGATTTGCGTATGTTAAACCATTCCTGGAATGAACCCCACTTGATCATGATGTATAATCTTCTTGATGATTTGCTGCATTCTATTTGTCAGTATTTTATTGAGAATCTTTGCATCTGTGTTCATTAGTGAGACTGGCTTATAGTTCTCCTTTTTGGTTGGGTCTTTCTCTTGTTTTGGTCTGAGAGTAATACTTGCCTCTAGGAATGAATTAGGGAGGATTGCTTTCTTTTCAATTTCACTGAAGAGTTTAAGGAGTATTAGCATCAAATCTTCTCTAAATTTCTTATAGAATTCAGCTGTGAATCCATCAGGACCTGGGCTTTTGTTTGTTGGTAAGTGTTTTTTATTATGTTTTCAATTTCAATAGCTGATATTGGGTTATTCACAATGGCTATATCTTCTTAATTGAGCTTTGGTAGTTCATATGTTTCTAGAAATCTCTCCATTTCCTCTGTGTTTTCTTCTCTATGTGAGTAGAGATTTTCAAAGTAGGTATTCATGATCTTTTGAATTTCCATGGGATCTGTAGTAATTTCCCCCTTTTCAGTCCTTATTGCATGAATTTGGATTTTTTCTTTCTTTTTTGTTATAAAGTTAGCTAGAGGTTTGTCAATTTTGTTTATTCTCTCAAAAAACCAGCTTTTTGATTCATTAATTCTTTGTATTGTTTCTTTAGTTTCAGTTGCATTGATTTCTGCTCTAATCTTTACAATTCCCTCTCTTTTATGAGCTTTAGATTTAACTTTCTCTTCTTTTTCTAGAAGCTTCAAATGAAGCATTAGATTGTTTGTGCTTGTTCTGTTTTCTTGATATGACAATTTATTGCTATATATTTCCCTTTTAAGATCGCTTTCATTGCATCCCACAGATTATAATAGATTGTTTCCACACTTTCATTGAATTGTAGGTATTGCTTTATTTCTTCTTTAATGTCATCTGTCGCCCACTAGTTGTTGAAAAGGTTGTTATTTAACTTCCATGTTATGCCAGTTTTGAAATTTCTTTTGCCATTAATTTCTAATTTTAGTATGCTATGGTCAGATATTATGCCTGGGATAATTTCAATACCTTTGCATTTACTTAAGAATGTTTTATGGGATAATATATGGTCTATTTTGGAGAATGTCTTATGCACAATTGAGAAGAATGTGTATTCTGATGTGGTTGGGTGGAACACTCTGTAAACATCTACTAAGTCCAATTGCTCGCAGGTATGATTCAGTTCTATTATTTCTTTGATGATTTTTTTGTCTAGTTGATCTATCTCTTTGTGACAATGGGCTGTTAAGGTCCCCTGCAATAATTTTGTTCTTGTGTATTTGGTTTTTCATGGCCTTTCGTATCTGTCTTATATAGTTAGGTGCTCCTGTTTTGGTGCATATATATTTATAATTGTTAGTTCTCTCTCTTGAATTTTTCCACTTATGAGTATGTAATGACCTTCTTTGTCTCTTTTAATCATTTTAGGTTTGAAGTTCACATTGTCTGCAAATAGAATAGTTACCCCTGCTTTTTTCTCAGTTCCCATTGCATGGAATACTGTTTTCCATCCTTTGACTTTTAATCTATGAGTTTCTTTTTGAGTCAGATGCGTTTCTTGTATACAACATATTGTGGGATCCTGTTTCTTGATCCATTTCATCAACCTGTTTCTTTTGATATTTGAATTGAGCCCATTTACATTTATGGATATCACTTATATGTACTGGCTTGACTTTGCCATGTTGTGTTACTATTGTTAGTTTCCTGCTTACTCGCTTGTTTACTTTCTTGTCCAGATTGGTGATTTCTTTCTCTTGTTGTTCTGGAGATGGTGGTCATTTTTATCTCTATCTAGGATGTCTTTCAGCACTCTTTCTAAGGTTGGGTTGGTGGACATGAATGTTCTTTGTCATGGATGTATCTTGTTTCTCCATTAAATTTGAAAGACAGTTTTGCTGGGTACAGTAGTCTGGGTTGAAAGTTGTTTTCTTTTAGGGCTTGAAATACCTCATTGCAAGCTCATGTTAACCTGAAAGTTTGCATTGAAAAGTTGGCCATGATTAATAGGAGTTGTGTCTTTTCTCTAACAGCTTTTAATATTCTGTTTTTATTCTGTATGTCTGAGATTTTAATTATTATATGCCTGGGTGTAGGTTTATGTTGGTTATGACTGTTTTGCATTCTATATGCCTCACTGATTTGTACATCAGATTTTTCCCCCATGTTTAGGAAATTTTCTGCCATTACTTCTGTAAACAGCTTAGCTATATCCTTTGCATTGTCTCCTGCCTCCTCACTGGTGCCTATTAATCTAACATTGATTCTCCTGGCATCATCTTGTAGCTGGTGGATTGTCAAGTCAGGCTGCTTTGTTGTTTTTATAAATTCTACCTTTTCAAGATTGCTATCTGCAATCTTGTCCTCAAGGTCCAAAATTCTATCCTCAGCATCATTTAAATGGCTTTGCAGGCTTTCGATACAATGTTTTGTTTCTTGCATATCTCTTTGAATTTGTTTCTTGGATTCTTCTTGTTTTCTGCATTGTTCATTCAAAGTTTCCATCAATTTCCCATTCTCCTGTGTTTTTATCTATTTTTTCTAGCTATGTTGAGCAACTGATTTACTAAGGTTGTTACTTTTCTCTTTACATAAGACATTATTTCTAATTTGAATTCCTCTATAGCCTCTTAGATTTGTTTTTGTACTTCATTTTGCTATCTTTTCAGATATTTGCTGTATGACTTTTTTTAAATTTTATTTAAAAGAGAATAAAACAAAAGGGGGCAGTACAGAGCAGATCGGAACAGGACAACATAGGCAACACAGTACTTTACATTAAGTCAACCGGACATCAATAGTATCTAACACCATATCTCTTACTCTGCTATAGTTGAGCATAGTTTCAATTACAATAATATCAAACATAACACAATAGTATAAAGCCATGCATATAGTGAAAGAATTCCAGGGCTTTCTGAACCGAATAACAGAAAATGATCAATGGGTATTATAATATCTCATTTTTGATAAAAAAGAAAAAAATTT
>PVJX010027162.1:0-25118 GCA_004027295.1 Dolichotis patagonum | reverse complement strand
GAGCTGGGACAAACTGCCATCTCGAGCTCCAGGGGATACTGAAAATGACACGTTCTGTGCTGAGTGGTCACACACGACCTCCAAGCCTCTCCATATGAAAGAAGAGAGAAACCAGGACTGAGAGAAAACAGCAGAATGGGCCACATGCACCAACAAAATTGCCAACTCTTTGTTAAATAAACATACTTTAAAAAAAAAAACCCTACACCTGTTGCCACCATTCCATAAAAGAAAATGCCAAAAATTGGAGACAACACACTCTCAAAATAGAGAACAGTCTTTTAAATGAAGTGAATTTAGATTTATGGTAAAAAGTGGAATGTCATTCTCATTTTTCTCCTTTCCCTGACATTGGCACAAGAGCCAAGCATCAGTCTCCTGACCTGAATTGGAAACCACAGTGGAGGGGGAGGCTGTGAGGATGTCATCAATATCACCTTTATTTCCCGAAGCCACACTGACTGAAGAGAACAGCTATGGTCAGTTCCAGTGTTTTTGTGACTCCCTAGCATTAATACTGGAATCCAAGACTGTGCCCTTACCCGGTCCCTTCCCATTTCAAATGCCCAAGGGGACCTAGGGCCTTGGTGGCCCAGGCTCATTGCTTTGCTTGCCTTTCCAGCCTTCCGCAAGCCCTTCCGTTATATCAGGGGTCTCCAGAAAGTTTCCCCACTTATCATCATCACCACCAAGGGTCCTCCAGGCAGGGAAATCTCCCAGCGGCGGAGACTATAAAAGTCAGCCTTAAAAAGGTCACACTTTTGCCAACAGTGTCCCCCTCGTTCTGCCTTACATCTCTCCCGTGGAGAACAAGTCTCAGGAGGCCAGCCCTGAAGCTTCCTGAGAAAGCTGGGCAGTACCCCGTCCTTTGGAGGTCACACTGATTATGACAGGACCTTGGGTTTTGTCTCCCACTTTCTTTAAGGGGATCATTGCTCCTCTCTTTGTTTAGAAAAATCACCCCTTCTCTGTGTGCTTAGGAGGCTTGGGGGCCATCTATAAAAAGGACTTCAGGCCTCACCCAGGAGCTCCCCGGGTGGTCAGAGAGACCAGGCCAAGGAGCAGAGTGAACTCAAGGGCTAGGAGGTCTTTCTGGTTCTCGGTGTCCTGCACCCCACCCTCACCCCGCCCTCCCATCTCCTCTGCGCATGTGCAGTGTGTGTTCTGGGCATCCAGGGCAAATTCTCAGCTGTGCTGCGAGGAAAGAAGCATCGGGCAAGCTGGTTTTCTGACCTACTTTTCTGGTGTTCTGCCTTTTGAAAATTAAATGCTTCACTCACACAAAGACCCGTCACAGTCTGTCCCTAAGTCCACACACTAACAAACATCTTTTCAACAATCCTCATCATTTATTTTCCCTTTTAGATGTTACTGGATTCAAATCTTAAAATCTTGATGCAGGAAAGGACTTGGAGATCATAAGATCTAGATGATGGCTGGGGTAACTGAGACTCAGACAGGTCAAGTGACCCCTCCAGATCACACAATACCCAGCCTCGGCACCTATATCTCATGACTCCACACCCTCCACCAGGTACCCCAGAGTGCCTGGCCTGAGCAGTCGGAGCCAGGTCCTGACGATGGGTCGCTTGCTTGATCGCAGTCTGCCTCCCATCGCCTCTGGGCTTTAGTCTCTGCTTGCCCCCCATGCCAAATGGAGTTAATAAACAGAGAGAAACTGCACAGGAAATTCTCACAGGAGGATGCTTCAAGATCCGTTAAGAAAGTTTTCTCTTGTTTACAGCACAGTGTATCCTCGAAGCAATGCCAACAGCGTTTGCTCTGTGTGGTTTATTTTAACCAAGAAGGGAAATTAGTGGCAAAAGAATATTTTGATAATGAATGGAAAGTTAGGCAGGACATTTGGGGGGTGTAAATAAAGAATTTTTTAAATGAAAGCTGTCTCAGAGGACCATGGAGGAGAGATACTTAGGATGCCTGGAGTGTACTACAGATTCCTGTGCTCCCAGGCACACATAAGGAGTGCGTGTGTGTGAGTGTGTGTCTCTGTGTGTGTGTCTCTGTGTGTGTCCTTCTAAAGCAACCAAGTTAATGGAAAGATTTTTAAATATTTGGAAATAGATCTCAGAACTTTACAGACCACAACGGTATCTATTTCAAAACAACCTGGTAGTATTTGGTGTCCACTTTGGCCTGGTAAATTTCCATTGTGGGCAGTGCTGCACAACATTCGCATTCCAGCCCAGCTCACTTCAAGTGGCATGATTTGATTAAGCATTTCTTCACTTTTAATTGCATGCCAAGGCTGCAGAGCATCATTTGCTGGGTGGCCCCAAGTGGTCTAGAGAGACGAGGGGAAGACACGTGAATCTATAAAGGTCTGTGCCTGACCCTGTCCTCCAGTGTAATTCTGCCTGGAGCCTGGCAAGCTTTTCCTTATTATGAACAGGCCTGGCTTTGCTGACGGTGATTTTTTTTATGGTCCAAGGCAAGGGGCATCCAGGGGAGAGAGCCTGTATCTGCAGAGCGCTTGGCCTCAGTGAGAGCTGGGAGGTGTTAGATTGCACTTGGCTGAACTCCACCCGCCACCTGGGAAATTATATCCCCGAGCTGCCCACTTTCAAACTCTATTACCGCAGTATTGTAGAAAAGGCTTCAACCCCTAAGCAAAGTCCACTCCTCTGTAAAACAAGATACCAAAGCCATCTCATTTCTGGGGTTTAGAGGCAAATAAAAAATGTTACATGTCCAGTCTTCTAATGTGGTACAACTCTACAAATGGCATTTGTAGATAGTGTCCTTGATTGCTATAGTTATCTATTATTCCCACCTCTTTCAAATAGTTACTGTTTTGGTCACATATAAGTCCTATTCTTTTGCAGCTGAGTGCCCAAGGCAGGGCCTCAGGGAGCAACTGAAGGGACCCAAGTGCCTTCCATTCCTGGTGGTCAGAGACTGTCTCAAGATGAGTAGCCTTGGAGACACAGAAAGACCAGTAAGACATAAATAGAACCTACATCAAGGGAACAGTAAGCAGTGGGAATGACTTCTCTCCAGAGAAGGCTCCACAAAGTTTTCTTCATCCTTCAGGTCATGATTTCTCATGTTGATGCTGCCGTCTTGAAACCAGCCAAATGATGAGGCCTATACCAAGGATTAAAGTGCAAAAAGAAAGACAATTGCACTGTGCCAGCTGTCTAGCCAATCCCAAAGCCTTCTCTCTGAGCTTTTCCACAGTTCCCAGAACCAGTAGCCCATGTTGCTGGAAGTTTCCAAGCAAAGAAATATTGTAGAACAAACACATTCACCATGACTGATCTTCTCTGGCTGGAGATTTTCTTTGCCTCCCCATAAATAAGCTCTTCCTCACTAGTGAGCCGTACCCCTTGCCTGGTAAGCTGTCCATATTGGGACCTGCCCTCTCCACTGTGCATTCCCCCACCGGAGAGCCTTCCCTTCCCACTGGGCAGTAAGCCCTCATTGCCATAAGCAAGAGGCTGAGAGGCAAGGTGGGAGGCTTTCTGGTCGTTCCCAGAAGAGTAGGAGAGGAGCCAAGAGGAGTGAAAAGGAAAACCTCAGCAGAGGAGAGAAGATTGGCTCAGTGGAGGAGTGGAGGGAAATTCACACAGGAGCAATGGTGTTGTATGTTTGGAGATACTGTTCCTGGGCTTTCGGTAGCAACAAGCTGGGGGGATTGCGTGGCATTGGAGACGACCACCTTGTGCTTGAGGAGGCTTTGGCCACTGCAGCACAAACCTTCACCCTGCTGAGCGTCATCAGTAAGGAAATATCTTCTCTTACGTAATCCACGTTCCTTGGTAGGGAGCTCAGGACCACTTGGGTACTGGTTCAAGGGTACCAACAAGAGCTCGGTTCTTTCCACCTCTGGTGTGGTGTGGGCCTCTTTCCCTATCTAGTGTCAAGGCTGCTGCAGGAATGCTGAGCATTTTAACAATGATCCCCACCATGAAAAGAGCTGAATTTGCATTCTATGCCACTCAGGTTCTGCTGACAAAGGTGCATGGAGATTGAATGAGACCGAAATTCAAAGTCCCAGAATCCAAAACGAGATTTAGGTCAAAAAAGATGTTTTGGATACTATGACAAGACAGTATGCTTCACTTAAAGTCACCAAGAATACGTTTGAGTGGCCTCCTTGGCATCGTAACAACTACACTCCTCACCTAGGGAGTCTCAGTGAGCCTTTATCCAAGTCACTTAGGCAAGAGGCCAATTTGAGGGAGATACTGTAATCAGAGCGCTACAGGCAACCCAAGAAGCAGCAAAGCACGCCTTGCCCATCTCCAGAGAGCACCTGTCTCCATCAGATTCTGTGGAATTCCATGGTCCCTTCACAAAAGCCAAGGAGACTTTCGCCTGCACATCCCCCAGTATCTCTCAGCCTCTGGCACTACGACAGGAAGGTGTCCTCTGCCAGGAACAGGCCACTGTTGACCTGTAGCAAGCTCACAGGTGGGGAGTGACATGGTAGACTTGACTGTATGGCAGATCTCTTGGTCCAAAAATTAGCAAGAATTGTGCAGGGGGGAAAAACACAAAGAAAAATATGTGCAACATGTATGATACCTCTGCTATCTTTGCTCCATCATCAGCTTTTACAGATAAATTTTAAAAAGACAAACATACTCATAAAGTTTGATAAAACTTATATGAAACTGATGGCATCTAAAGTATATAAATTATATGCTACAGCCGGTGTGTAAATTTGAAGGTAAATTTGAATGATCAGATCTTTTCTTTCTGTTACGGTTGATACATTGTGTCACTTTGAGAAGTTTGGAAGTTTAAGAGATTCAGCAGGGAACCAGGGTCCTTACTTTGTAAACACCCTCATCCTGTGCAAGAGGAGGGCACAGAGATTTTGTGAGTGCTACACCTGCCCTGGAGGGCGGGAGGAGGGTGATAACCTGTGTACAATATAAGGGAGGAAAAGAGGCTCGCTCTTCTTGCTTTTTGCTCCAGCTGCTTTTGCTGGCTGCTACCTTGAAGTGTTGCCCCGGTGCCATGCTATCCTGCCTTGGAGCCAGCTGATTATGCAATGAAACCTCCACAAACAGCTACATAAACCTTTCCTTCCTTCATTTTGGGTGTTGGGTATTTTGTTCCAATCTCTCTCCTCTCTCTCCCTCTCCCTCTCTCTCTTTCTCTCTCTCTCTCTCTCTCTCTCTCTCTCTCTCTCTCTCATTGATTTCTTTTATAAAATGATGAGAAAATATCACTTTGTGGTGAAGGAATTGGCCTTGGGTCTATTATGCATTGCTGAAGGCAGTGGAAATTCATGTGGTTTATAGAGGGGCCAGGTTAGCAAAATAGAACCAAAAGACAAAAACATGTGTAAACTTTGAACTAGTGATTTCACATCCAAGAACTGGGTAAGAACAGAGAAAATGCCCAACGTGGTTGGTACTATGTGCTCAAAAATGTCCAACCTAGCATTGCTTTTAATACTAAAATGTCAGAAATAAACAAAATATGATATTTGGGTTTGCTAAATGGGGGTTTGCTAAATGGGGGGGTACGCCCATCCCACAAAATAATATGCAATCATCAGAAAATAATACAAAAGTGTATCTATTCATGAAGACAATGTTAGAGTCAGAGAGTAACAAATCATTAGGGTCAATGTAATTTCTTTAGTCATTTGCGTGATATTTATCTTTTTGTCTGTATTTTCAAACTTTCTGTTTCCTTATTTTTAAAGCTTACCTCTCATAAACAGCAAATTATTGGTGCAATCAGTGGTTTTAACTTTATTTTAAAATGCCCAAACCAGTATGCATATTTAGAGCTGATGTTCAGCCAGTACACACCAATATAGCAAAGAAGATGATCAAATATTTAAAATATTTTATACTGAGTGGAAAGTATTCATTTCCCTGTACCACTGCCCAATCCTTCCACAGCATCTCCTCGGGACTTCCAGACCTTCTCACAGTTTACAAACTAAAGAATCAACACTTAAAACAGCAGAAGCCCCCTCCCAGACCACTGTCCATTCTGATTGGTCAGTGTCCAGGCCAAACCCATTGTTAAATACTTTGCATTCTTGCAGATAATGTGTGTGCGCATGCATGCACGTATGTACCAGAAGAATAAGAACAAAGGGTCCTATTCCCAAACAAAGCTTTCTTCTTAGTGCTAGAATTAATTTTGTTAAATACTTAATGTGTTGATTGCTTCACACACAAAGTGGTTTTGTTTAGTTAGCATTGTTTAACTACCCAAAAGTTAGTAGCTTTTAACTGCTTTGTATATGTCCATTTTTTGTTCCCACAGGAAATGAATCCCTTGATATCCACATAGGATTGGTCACAGGTTCCACCACAGTTGACACCCAAGTTGCTTATATAAAACAACAGTAATCGTATAGTGCCTGTACAGCTCCTCCTGCATACTTTAAGTCATCTCTGGTTTACTTATAATATACACTGTAGTACATTTTAGCAAGATTGTAATTATATATGTATTATATATTATGACAGTGCAAATGCTATATAAATTGTTGTTAAATAGAGAATAATGACAAGAAAGAAGTTTTACATGTATATGTAAGACAGAAGTTTTTAAGAATATTTTCAACTCCTTCTCGGTTAAATCCACAGATTGAGAACTCATGGACATGGAGGATAGACTATAGTTACCAAAAACCTCAATATATATTAAACTAAGAAGTAAAGAGATTAATGTATTATATTTCTTTTCACCTATTGTTCTTCGGTCTCCCCCTTCCCAGCCCCTGCCCCATGACTTGTCTCCATCTGGAATATGGAAAGCAATGAGCTGGAGTTCGGAACTCAAGCATATGTTAAAGGTCTAATACCAGTATCCTTTGGTGCTACTGGCAAATAGCAGAACCTTTGAGAGGTGGGACCTACTGGGAAGAAATAAGGTTGTTAGAGGTGTGACCTTGAAGGTAGTATCAGGACTCTCGGACCTTCCTTTGTATCTCTGCTTCTTAGCCTCCATTAGCCAACCAGGGTTCCTCTGCCATATGTTCCCACCATGACATATGGTGTCACTACAAGCTCAGAGCAACAGGATCAAGTGACCATGGGCTGAAATCTTTGATACCTTGAGCCAAAACAAACTTTTTCTCCTGTTTAGTTGATTGTCTCAGATATTTTATCACAGTAACAGAACACTGACTAACATTCCTCAGGCAACCACATTCCTCAAATCCAACAGCACATTGTCTTAACATCAATCACTGGTAAGTTACTCCTTGACACTGAGTCAAGTATGTTCCTATTAATGTCCTGGGGACACCAGTCAGACAATGTGGACATGTGAAGACTTCTTAAGATTTTGTTCACCACATAACTTTCCACTGTTGAGGAGGTTATAATTTGCTGCTGCAGGATTGCTAGAAAGCAAGTTAACCTTGTCCATCAAAAGTCTATAATGAACAAAACTTTGGCCCAGCATTCATCCTATAGATCTACTCACACACTTACAGAAAAGTGTGCTCCCTAAATTATTACTGGAAACAGAAAAAGTATGGTAAAGAAATCCAAACAGAAAAGCATTAATATGGGAAATCCACCATGACTGCTAAAAACATGAGGTAAAACAACATGTGCTGACATGAAAAGATCTCTACATGCATTAATAAATAAAAAAGTAAAATCTGCAGAACATGTGTAGTGTCTCCCCTCAGTAAATTCATTACAGGACCCTTAGTGAAGATAAAAATCCACAGACTCTCAAGGTCCTGGTATAAAGTGGCATAGTATCGGCATAGAACCTATGTGCATTCTTCTGCATACTTGAAATCATCTCTGGAGAGCTTGTAACTAATGCTAGGTAAATAGTTTTTATACTGCACTGGTTAGGGAATACTGGCATCAAGTCTTATTCAACATAGACACAATTGTCTTCATATTTATTTTTCTACAGTTCTTGAATCTGACAGTATAGTAGCTGTAGATAGGAAGGGCTGACTGTACTATGACCCTGTTGGTTTTAAAAAAAGATTTTAAAAATTGTATCTAGATGTAAATTATTTCTAGAAAAGCCCAAGAGAAGCTCTTTGCGGTGGTATTACAAGAATGGAGTGGGGGCAACTGGTTAGGACTCTTTTTCTTTCCACTTTTCTCTTTTGAAGTGCTTCAACTTTTAAACATGAATAACAATAATTTTTAAGCATCAGCTTCCTGACATTTAGGCCAGGCCTAGGCAAACAGCAGCTCCAGTCCACTGAGCCAGGCAGTGCTCGAGCTTCGAGTGGGTGATTTATGAGGCAAGGGACTCACCCGTGAGTGATTTCCATTTTAGCTGTCAAGGTTACCTCAGGGCAGCTGCTCTCCAACTTTTCCATGGAAGTACCCCCGTGACAAAACAGAACAAACATGTCACCTCAGGGGACGAAGGAAACTGGCCCAGATGCTGCCTCAAGCAAAATTCTTTAGTGTCCAGAGTACCTAAGACTTGGATCAAATTTTGAATTTTACTCCATAATCAAGTTGAGTGTGATTTGTTGCAAAAACAAATTCTTTTCAAATTATATATATATATATATATGGATGTATGATATTATTGGTAAGTACCTCACTCTTATTTCCAAGTCATTAAAAAATTTGTGATAAAAGTTAGCAAGAAAAACATTTTACTCATAGTCTCTAAGGCAAGAAAAGTTAAAACAATGGCAACAGTTCAAAATGAGGAAACCAGTATTTGACATAGGCTGGGAGCTATGACTTAAAATTTGCATGGAAACAAGAGACAGATCAGACGCCATTGCCTGCACAGTAAGAGATCAGCTGAGACGGAGGGCTGGGATTCATAAAGAAGCTACTGACTTGCAATAAGAAACAAGGATTAAAAGGATTACGCTTATCATTCTGAGAAGTTACAATGATGCTTGGACTGGGAGAAGAAGAAAAAACACTGAAAATCAGAATCTGAGTCAGCATTGTAGAAGAGTGTGAATTCACACTGACACAGAGGCCCCAAACCACGAAATCTGAAATACAACAGAGGTATAGTCAAAGAACCAAAGAGAAGTAGTTCAGGACTCAAGAAATCCACAAAGGCTGTGTTTGAGGAAAATACAAACCTATTCTGCAAATGTGATCACCAAACCTAAAAAACAGGGATTTGCCACAAAAAATAAAAGATAAGCAGAAGTAGCAAACTGCATGAGGAAATGAAGGAAAATCCACAGATGGCAATAAAAGGGAAAAATGCATAGCAAGAGGCAATAATAAAATAACACAAAAGATGTATAAATGTAAAATAACACAAAAGATGTTTAAATATATACAGGAATAAACCAAAAACAGAATGAAAATAGAACAGGGTTGCTGTCAAAGGACCAAGTAGAAGTTTGAAGAGGGAAACTTAAAAATTTCCATAGGAAGATGAAGTTGATGTACGGAATAGTAAATTTGCCATAGAAGAAAACAATATTAGCGAATGAGAAGATTCAAGGAAATTATCCAACATACCACAAATAATAAAGAAATGGGAAATATGAGGGAAGTTAAAAGATATGAATATATGCAAGAGAAGAACCAACATATATGTCTCGGTTACTTTTTGCACATTGCCGAGACAAAATGACTGATGCCCAAAATGAAGAAAGGAAAGGTTTATTTAGCTTGCAGTTTTTGGAGATTTCAGTCCATAATAAGTTGGCTGCAAGGGAGGATGGCATGGCACCTGGGCAACACTTCAAGGCAGCAGCCAGAGCAAAAGCAGTGAACAAGCCTCTTCTCCTCCTTTATATTTTACACACATACACATCCAGGGCAGGTGTAGCACTGGCAAAATCTCTGTGGCCTCTTCTTGCACAGGATGAAGATACTTACAAAGTAAGGACCCTGGCTTCCTGCTGAGTCTCTCAGTTAAATTTCTAAATTTCTCAAGTTGACACAGTGTATCAACCATAACTATGTATCTAAAGAGAGTTTCAATATAGATTTTTTTAAATGGGGTAATATTTAAAAAATAATGGTTGAGAACCCTACAACATTGAAATAAGATGTAAATCCTCAATTAAAGAAGTTACCAAAACCTAAAAAGGATAATTAAAATAAATGAATACCTAGATAACCTAGATATATCATAGCCAAACTACAGAATACTAAAGCAAAAAAGTCTTCAAAGATTTACAAGGCAAATGGGGAAAAATTCACAAGGCTAATGGAGAACTAAGTTATATAATAAGTAAGAAAAACAAGAAATTATCTTCTTTTCAAGCAACCACAGAGCAAACCTCAAAACTTCCAGGAAGTAAAAATAGAACAGAAAATATGCTTTAATGAAAATATAGAAAATAACATCAAACATCAAGCAACAAAAAGCCATTACTATCTGGAAAATTTTAAACACTATTTTAAATAGCTGTTGAGTCAAAGAAAAAACAGAAGCATTAATATGGAGTAGCAGAAGATATAAAAAAGGGAAGACACTACCTCAATACCTAGGAAGTACAACTGAAGTGGTAGTTGGTGAAAATGCATGGCCTGATATGTTTCCATTAACAAGCATAAAAAATAATAAATTAAACAACATAATAAAGAAGTTAGAAAAATTAAATTTACTGAAGGATAGGATAGTTCAACTACTACATTAATGATGTGAGGAGACTATCATGGTTATAAAGTAAAAGACTATTTAACCAACTAATTCCAAAGTTGTTTCTTTGAAAAACAAAATAACAATAAAACACATAAATTTCTGGCTAATAAAACCAAGAAGGACAAAAGAGGAAATATGTAAAATGAGACAAATAAATCCAAATAATTAAATAAAACATAGAAGTTAAACAGGTCACATGGAAATACTTCACCCAATGATACAAAAATGAATTTTTAATACATGGATGAAAAGAACAATATTTTAGAACTGGTAAGTTTGATATGGTCGCCACTAGCCACATGTGGGACATGAGCACTTAGGATACGGCTGGTTTAAACTGAGATGTTAGTACATGTAAAGAACACCACACTCTGGATTTTGAAAACATATAAAGCCAAAGAAGTATTAATTATGAAAGAATATTTTAGATATGCTTTGTTAAATAAAATATTCTTTAAAATAACCCTACCTGTTCTGTTTTT
Source organism: Dolichotis patagonum (assembly GCA_004027295.1). Lineage (NCBI taxonomy): Eukaryota > Metazoa > Chordata > Mammalia > Rodentia > Caviidae > Dolichotis > Dolichotis patagonum. The sequence goes on along the minus strand of PVJX010027162.1, from coordinate 14,073 downwards.
ACCTTTTAAGTATGTATTCTAGAACATTTTTAAATTACACATGTGCCTTATATTATATTTATATTGGATAGTACTACAGAAGAAAATGTAATCTGTTAAAATTGACTCCAGAAGACATCAAAAGCCTAAGAAACTAACATTCACAGAACAAAGAAAGTGACCCAAAATCTTCTTCCTGGTATACATTACCATAAAATCTCCAGACCAAGTTTATTATGGAAAATAAACTGTAATACACTAGGGGGGTTCAGGTTTCTTCATACAAGATCTTGCTATCCTTGAATTCACTATTAGCTCAGGCTGGCCTCAACCTTGCAGTCTCCCTCCTTTAGCCTCCTGAACTCTAGGCTACATGCCACCACTTCTGACCATACCAGACTATATTTAAAAGGAAGTTTTTAAATTTTTCTTTATGAAATAAGCATAATACTAAAACCAGACAAAGATTATATGCAAAAATAACCCTCATCAATTAATTTATAATAATAAATAATAACAACTAAATTAAAGATTGGCAAACAGAGTACTTGAGCTTCTAAAAGAAATAAAAAAGATAGGAAAGGTTGATACTCTCTTTTGAACAAAAACTACCAAAAAAAATCACAAACAACCATGTTTCAAAGACAGTAGAAAACCAAGAAAACAAGGACCAGAAAGACAAGAATTTCAGAGGAAGAGTTCATCTTGATGTGATAATATTAGCTGGCTGTGGGCTAATATCAGTCTGTGTCAAACAGAGGAACTTCCCATAGAAGGGGGAACCAGCAAAGCTTTTGGTTGGTGCCGTGGGTTGATAATCATAAGAGCTAAAAATATAATGCTGCATTTCTCCATTAGATGTCCTAAATCCTGGAGTGCCCAGGAGACCTGATGATGGATCAACCATAATGAAATTGGCAAACACATGTCAAGTCTCCACCCCTCCAAGACTGTAGCCAAGATTTATCCTCTTTGGAATGTTTGCTTATCTCAAATTATCCAAAAGGCAGGACTTACAGAACAAACCAGAGATAGAATACATCTTATGAAATAGAATCCAGTCCAAACCCAATTCAGCCCTTGTTAGATTGAAACAATCTTCTCTTTACCTTAACTGCCTAAAAGAAGAAAATTGCAATGCTCATCACTGAAAGATATTATCAGACACTCCATAATTCTAAAAAAATATGAGAAAATATGTTAAGGAAAAGTAGGTAGAATCCATGAAGGCTATCAAGTGAACACTATATAACTGAAAATAAAATAGCTGAAATTAAGGATTTGTTGGTTTTGAAAAGACTATATGCAGTAGAAGACAAGATGAGGAGACTCAAAAATGTATCAAAAGAAAAACTATATGAAGTGTAGAGAAAAAGATGAAAGTAAAAAACAGAATAGAACAAGAGTGATACACAGGATACTGTCAAGATATCTAATTCCAAGAAACGGAGGATAGAAAGATAAGGGCAAAGGCAATATTTGAAGGATGATGGATAATAATTTTCTACCATTGATGAATGCATCAACTTATTCATTTAGAATCTCAGTGAATCCCAAGGGAGATAAATTAGTAGTTGAGGATCAAAGACAAAAAAAGAAAGCCAGGCATGGTGGCTCACATCTGTAATCCCAGCACTCAGGAGGCTGAGGCAGGAGGATTGTTCTGAGTTCGAGACCAGCCTGGGCTACAAAGTGAGCTCAAGGCCTGCCCAAACTGCATAGCGACCCTGTCTCAAAAAAAAAGTCTTAAAGGCACCTAGGTTTGAGGGTAGAGAGAACAGAATGCTTTCGGTGAAGCAATGGTAAGACTGATGACTGACTATTTCTATGAAACTATGAAAGCCAGAAGACAATGGAATGATAGGAAAAACTATCATCCAAATGAATGAAATCATTCATTTTACAATGGAATGAAGAAAAAAATTACAATACTTAAACCAAGAAAAAGTCCTTTAGATATGAAAGGAAAGTAAAGATATATTTACCTAGCGAATCAATACAGGCTAAGGTTATTCATGTCCAACTACATGAAATACTTCAGGTCATTTTTTTTAGAGTAAAAAAACTTATTAAGAGAAACAAAGCTTCTGTCTGAGAGGGTCAGAAAGATGCTCCAAAAGTGGGTTGCCCACCAACCCCAATTCTCAAGGGTGTTTTATGAGCAAAGCCACATGGTAATTTGGGCTTAAGGTGGGACAGAGCTATAATCAATCAATAACATCACAGATACAGTTGCTTGGGTAATATTGATCCAATGGCAAATCATAGGATGAGTGTGAAGTGTTACAAAATTATAGTCAACCAATAAGTATGTAAAAAGTATGGTCACTACAGTAGTATTGATTAAAGGGGGATCAAATAGGGAAACAAGTCACATAGCAAGTGCCCGTTAGACAAACTTTCCTAGAAAGTGTGCATGTAAGGTCCTCGGCCCCCACCCCAAGGTGATTGATGCCTAATCAGAATATAATCACACTGTTCATCCCTAGGGAAAGTATATGGGTGAGTAGCTCTTGAAGCCTGGTCTTCAGTGAATGCACCTCTAGCCACAGTTGTCTTCTGTATTGAGCCCTCGAGGGCACAGCCCTGTCTGACTGCCTATGATATTTCTACCTAACTTAGATATCTGTAATAGTCCCCCATCTGAAGAAGTACCCCTAACTGCCATAAAGGGTACTCATGGATCAAAGACCATTCTGGCTACTTCCAACTGAAGAGGGTTATAGCTGTGTTGGGTGGTCAGAGATACTCTACAGAGGGTCTATCCTAAATGTCCTCAATGCCTGCATTCTTCTCTTAGGTAGATGTATAGCTTTAAGTCTGGAAGAGGCAAGGTCACATAAACAATTAAGTATATATGAGCCAAATAATTAAATAAACAGGATGACAATATCAGGTCATGTTTTTAAGCTTAAGAAAACTGCTTTCAGATGAAAGCACAGAGTTTTAGGACTAGAAAAAATAAATATATAGAAAAATAAAAAAACAGGGGCTGGGGATTTAGCTCAGTGGCATAAGTGCCTGCCTTGCAAGCACACAGTTGTGAGTTCAATCCCTGGTACCGATTAAAAAAAATTTTTTTAAATAAAGTATTTGTTTTGAAGCAGAAATTGTGTCTTATAAGCTTTCTCACATATCCACAAATTAGATATATAGCAAGACTATTCCAAAGTGGGGGAGAGAGTAAATGAATGTAAACTGTCATAAGTGTATCACTTTATTAATTAATTAAGTGGTAAAAGTAATAAGATAGAAGGTAGTAAGTTAGGGATATATCATAAAATCTTTAGAGCAATTACACAAAAAGTATGATTAAAAAGCTCATATATGAGAAAATGAACAGAAAATGCATGATTCATCCTTAACCAAGGTTGATAATTTGTTCTTTCTTCTTTAATACTATTGATTTACTTTTTGAAATGATTTATTAAGTGCATTCAAGTTAGATTTCTTGTTGAATTGATCACATACAAAATAAAACATCTCTTATTTGCTCTAAAAATATTTCTTGGCTTACATGTAGTTTTTTGATATTGATATAGCCACACCAAATTTAACTTGGTTAGTATTACATAGTAAAATTTTTTCATCCTTTAACATTCATCCTAACTTGGTCTTTACATTTAATATATGTCCACTATAAATAGCATCCACTTAGACTTCAATTCTTTTTATTTTACCTGATGACTTCTTTAGTTTAATTGGAATGTTTTACATTTATACAGTGGTACCTTGGTTCATGAATTTAATTTGTTTTACAATTTTAGAAAAGACTGGGCCAAGGATATAACTCAGTGGCACAGCACCTTCCTGGCAAATGCAAGGTCCTGTGTTTGATTCCGGGTACAAAAATAAAAGAGAAAGAAAAGATGGCTACATTCCTGTTTGTATAGGAAGCATGGCTACAGTCATGTTTGTCACCTAATGCAGAATTTGCAAACAAAAATAAAACTTTGCCAAATGCTTCTGTTTGTGAACGAAATTGTTTGTAAACTAAGCATTTGTGAACCAAGTACTACTGTATTTCAAACAACTACTGGTATCAGTGCAGTAAAACTTACCATGCTGGTAATTATGTTCTATTTGTTTCACATGTTCTATTCCTTTGTTCTTTATTGTCTAGCTTCTTGAAGATTAATTATACATTTTCCTATTTTTTTCTTGTCTATTTACTTTATATAACAAGTTGGACTTGTTATATCTAGTTCTTAGGTGTATATTGCCTGTTTGCACAAAGATACATGTATATGTGTAAATTAATGTGTGTTTACACCTCAAATATATTTATACTTATCATAATAGGTATAAATAGGTACACTTAAAATTTGTTCACTTTTATAAGTAAAATATTATTAAATATATCAGTAAAACAGAATTCATCAGCAGATGAAAAGAGCAAAATATGACTTGGCCAAATAGAGATTATTTCAGGAATGCAAAGATAGCTCAGGGCTAGAAAATCTACTAATGTTATTCAAATATAAATAATTATAAGTAGAATATTATGCAATCACTCCCCACATTTTCAAACCCAACTCAGCAAAATTTGGCAATCTGTTTTTGATGTTTCATAATCAATAACAGAAATGGAAACTGAACATTGTGTTGTGTTTACCTCAAAAACCAGAGTGTGCTTAATCAAGAAATATAAAAATATTTAACACTTAATACAGAAGTAGATATCTCAGAGAAGCAGTCATCACCTAAGGGTCATAAATACTAGCATTAAAGCAATGCACCATAGGCAATTTACAAGTCTCACCCCAGGAATTGAATTTAAAAGAAGAAGGAGGAGGAGGAGGAGGAGGACGAGGAGGATGAGGAGGACGAGGAGGAGGAGGAGGAGGAGAGAAGAGAAGAGAAAGAAGAGAAGAGAAGAGAGAAGAGAGAAGAGAAGAGAAGAGAAGAGAAGAGAAGAAGAGAAGAAGAGAAGAAGAGAAGAAGAGAAGAGAGAAGAGAGAAGAGAAGCTTAAACAAAATGCAACCCCAGACATCCAGTTTGCCAAAGGCAAATCCAGGGGGCAATGAGGTGAGACAATTCAAAAGCTTCCCACCAGGCCTCTCTGAAGTGGTAACAACAAAGCAATCAAATGAGGCTCTGAAAAAAATAAAATCATAAATAATCTCCCAGATAACTACAGAGATGGTGTCCAAAATAAAGACCATGCTTAGTGACACTAGAGCAGATACAGACAAAAAAATTGATAAGCTTAAGAAACTTGTGGAAGCTCTGCACAGGAAAGAAATGGACCCCATAAGGCAAATTCAAGCAGACATCCAGGAAAATAAAAATTCTATTGAAAGTATTCAAAGTAGATTAGACCAGTGGAAGGACAGGGTCTCAGATATTGAAGACAGGCTTGTGGTTAGTGACCAGGAAAAGAAAGATTTCTGAAAAATAGCAAGGGACAGTGAGAAATCAATCCAGCAGCTGCTAAATGAGACAAAGAAGAATAACTTTAAAATGATGGAGGTCAATGAAAAAGCAGGAGATACCACAAATGATATTATAAGAATGTTCACAGCTGTCATGGCAGAAAACTTCCCTGGTAGAGAAAAAGAATTTGACATAGAAATAAGCAAGGTATATAGAACTCAAATTAGCCATGATCAAAAAAACTACATCCAGGCATATCATAGTCAAGATTCCAGAAATCCAACACCAGAAGAGAATTTTAAAAGCTATTAGGAAAAATAAATAAATCACCTATAAAGAAAAGTCCATCAGAATCACAGCTGACTTCTTAGCACAAATTCTCAAGTCAAGGACAGCTTGGAGTGAAGTATTCCAAGTTCTAAAGGAAAACAACTTTCAACCCAGATTGATGTACCCCAAGAAACTCTTTCAAAAGCCATGGAGAAACAAGAACATCTAAGGAAATTTATAACCACCAAACCAGCACTCCAAAATGTTCTGAAGGACATTCTAGAAAGAAATAATAAGGACTACAGCTCCATGAACCCCAGAGAAGTAATCCACCAGGCAAAGCAAGCAATTAGAGGGAAGGAAAAAAGGGGGAGCCAACAATAGGAAAATAACATGACAAAGGTAAGTCAATATATATCAGTTATAACCATCAATGTTAATCGTCTTGATTTGCCAATCAAAAGACATAGATTGGCACAATAAATCAAATAGCAAAATCTAACAATATGCTGCATACAAGAAACATTTTTAATTTAAAAAGAAATTCATAGAAAGTAAAAGGATGGAAAACAATCCTCTATGCAACAGGAACCCAGAAAAAAAACACGAGTAGCTATTCTATTTTCAGACAAAGTGAATTTCAAGCCAATACTGATTAAGAGAGATAAAGAAGGTCACCACATTCTTGTAAAGGGAAAAATTCAAGAGGAAGACATAACAATCAAAAATATATATGCAACAAATACCAGTGCACCCAACTATATAAAACAAATACTAACAGACACAAAAAATCAAATAAGCCCTAATGCGATTGTATTGGGAGATCTCTACACTCCACTGTCACAGAAATACAGATTCTAGACAAAAAAATCAATAATGAAATATTAGAACTGAACCAAACTTTTGAACAAATGGACTTAGTAGATGTTCAAAGACTGTTCTATCCCACAACATCAGAACACATTCTTCTGAGCTGCACATGGGATATTCTCCAAAATAGACCACATACTGGTTCACAGAACATACTTGAGTAAATGCAAAAGAACTGAAATTATCCCAAGCATACTAGAAGACCACAGTGCATTGAAATTGGAAATCCATGGCAAAAGAAAGCACAAGACCTTCATAAATGCATGAAAATTAAATAGCACTCTCCTGAACAACTATTGGTTCAAAGATGAAATTAAAGAAGAAATTAGACAGTTTTTACAGTTGAATGATAATGACAGTACAAGATACCATGACTTACAGAACACAATGAAAGCAGTCCTAAGAAGGAATTTATAGCAGTAAATACCCATATCAGAAAAACAGCAAGTACATGTAAACAGCTTAATGGTGAACCTCAAACTTCTAGAAAAAGAAGAACAGGTGAAGCCAAAAGCTCATATGAGGGAGGAGATTATAAAGATCAGAGCAGAAACTAATGCATTGGAGACTGAAAAAAAAAAATACAAAGAATCGATGAATCAAAGAGTTGATTCTTTTTAAATAAAATTGACAAACTTTTATCCAATCTTATCAAAAAAAGGAAAAAAAGACTCAAATTCATGCAATTAGGAATCAAAAGAGTGAAATCACAAGATACTGATACTGCAGAAATCATATCAGATATTCTTACTTTGAAAACTTGTATTCTAACAAGATGGAAAATACAAAAGAAATGGACAGATTCCTAGATACATATTAATTGCCAAAGCCGAATCAAGAAGATATAAACATCCTAAATAAACCAATATCAATCAGTGAAATCAAAGATGTAATTCAAAATGTACCAACAAAGAAAAACCCAGGCCCTGATGGATTCACTGCTGAATTCTACAAGAATTTTAGAGAAGACCTAACACTACTACTTCTCAAACTCTTTAATGAAATTGAAAGAGAAGCAATACTCCAAAATTCATCCCTGGAAACAAGCATTAACCTGATATCAAAACCAGAGAAGGATCCAATTACAAAAGAAAATTACAGGCCAATTTTCCTAATGAACACAGGTGCAAACATCCTCAGTAAGATTCTGGCAAACAGAATACAGCGAATCATCAAGATGATACACCATGATCAAGTGGGATTCATCCTAGGGATGCAGGGATGGTTCAATATACATAAATCAATAAAAATAATACACTATATTAACAGATACAAGGTCAAAAATCATATGATCATCTCAATAGATGAAGAAAAAGTTTCTGACAAAATCCAGCACACACTCATGATTTTTAAAAACCCTACAGAAAATTGGAATAGATGATCTTTATCTCAATCTGATAAAACCTATCTATGACAAACCGACAGCCAATATCATACTAAATGGACAAAAACTGAAAGCTTTCACTCTAAAATCAGGAAAAAGACAAGGATGTCCACTGTCTCCACTCCTATTCAACATAGTCCTGTAAATTTTAGCCAGAGCAATTAGACAAGAGACAGAAATAAAACAAAGATAGGAAAGGAAGAAGTTAAACTATCATTATTTGCATATGACATGTTACTCTACATAGAAGACCCCAAAAACTCCACTAAAAAAATGGTAGATTTAATAAGCAAATTTAGCAGCATAGCTGGATACAAAGCAAACTCAAAAATCAATAGCCTTCCTATACTGGAATAACAAACTCACTGAGAGAACAATCAGGGAAATAGTACTTTTCACAATAATATTCAAAACAATAAAATACCTAGGAATCAACTTAATGAAGGATGTAAATGACCTCTACAGTGAAAACTACGGTACTCTGAAAAAAGAGACTAAAGAGGATATTAGAAAATGGAGAGTTATCCCATGCTCTTGGGTTGGAAGAACCAGTATAGTGAAAATGGTCATACTGCCGAAACTATTATACAGAATCAATATAATCCCAGTCAAAATTCCAATAGCATACCTCACGGAATTAGAGAAAACAATCCTAAAATTCATCTGGAACCAGAAGAGACCTGGAATAGCAAAGACAATCATGGGCAAAGAAGACAAGGCAGAAGGTACCACAATCCCAGGCTTCAAATTATACTATAAAGCTACCGTGATAAAAACAGCATAGATACTGGGGGAAAAAAAAAAACAGACCCAGAGATCAATTAAACAGATTAGAAAATACCAAAGCAAATACCTCCAGACACACTAAACCACCTTATCTTTGACAAAGATGCCAAACACATTCACTGGAAGAAAGATAGCCTCTTTAATAAATGGTGCTGGAAAAACTCACTCTATACATGCCAAAGATTAAAGTATATCTTTCACCACACACTAAACTAAATTTGGAATGGGTCAAAGTTCTAAATATTAAAGCAAAAACAGTAAATCTACTGGAAGATAGAGTAGGAAAATTCTTGAAGACATTGCCATAGGCAAAGACTTTATAAACAAAACCCCAATTGCACAGGAAGAATCAACAACTAGGATCTCATCTTATTAAAAAGCTTTTTCACAGCAAGAGAAATCACCAACAGAGTAAAGACATAACCTACAATGAGGGAGAAAATGTTTGCCAGCTGTTTCTCAGACAAAGGATTACTATCTAGAACATAAAAAGAACTAAAAAAAAAAAATCAGCCTTCCTAAATTTAAACACCCAATCCAAAAATGGGCAACTGAGATACATACACACTTCTCAGATGAAGTACAAGCAGAAAATAAATATATTTTAAAATGTTCAACATCACTGGTCATTCAAGAGATGCAAATTAAAACAACACTGAGATTCCTCCTCACCCCAGAAAAAATGGCTACTCTTAAGAAATCAAGCAATAGGGCTGGGGATTTAGCTCAGTGGCTTAAGCGCCTGCCTGGCAAGCGTAAGGTCATGAGTTCGATCCCCGGCACAAAAAAAAAAAAAAAAAAAAAAAAAAAAAATGACAAGAAATCAAGCAATAACAAATGTGGGGTGGGGGGGAGGCCCTGTGGGTAAAAAGAACACTTCTGCACTGCTGATGGGAGTGTAGACTGGTGCAACCACTGTGGAAATCAGTGTGGAGATTCCTCAAAAAACTAGGATGGGAGGTCACACTTGACCCAGCTATTTCCCTTCTATGTATGTTCCCAGAATAATTAAAAATATCATACCACAGCTATATATGTGCACTCATGTTTATAGCAGCACAATTTGTGATAGCTAGAACTTAGGAACAACCTAAATGCCCATCAACTGAGGAATGGATAAAAAAGACACAGTATTGTTATACAATAGAGTACTACTCAGCCATAAAGGAGGATAAATGAGACTTTTACAGGTAAATGTATGTAAATATATATATATATATATATATATATATATATATATATATATATATATTAGTTAAGATAGTTATACTAGTGATTTCTCTGAGCTCACTGAAGGAAGGTGTGTGTTAGCATTGTTTGGACAATTAAATGCTGATGGATTGTATGCTGAGTAACTGACTTGAAGATAACAATATGCAATGTGTATACCATTGTTACCCCTAATTATCATGGTTTGAAATTTTTTCTCTTTAATGTAAAATAAAAACAAAAAAAAGATAGGAGTGAGATGAGTGTTTGTTCATTATCATAAGGCTTTTTAGTTTTATACTAGAGGTACTAATCAACACAATTGAAAAAGATGAAAATTAAAAGTATAAAGATAGAGCAGAATGAGGTTAAACTATCATTATTTGGAGGCAATTTGATTTTATACTTTGAAAACTGAAGAGAAATAAGTGGAAACTACTATACTCCTCAAGAGAATTCACTACAATAAGGATATATAAAAGTAACATGCAGAAATCCACAACCTTTGTTTATATAAACAAAATTAGGTGATATAATGAGAAAAGACCTCATTTACAAAAGCAATAAAAAAGATATAATATTTAACATTAGGTTAAAAGAAACATCCAAATCTACATAAAGAAATCTTCTAAACACTTAGAACAGATTTGAATAAATAAAGACACAATGTTTTTTAATAGGAAGACAGACTCATAAAGATGTCAATTTCCCTTCATTTATAAATGCTATCCCAATGAAAATGGTAGAGTAAATTTTTATCTTTACAAAATTATTCTAAATTTCACATGGAAAAGTAAACAAGAATAGTCCAGATGATTCTAATAAAGAAAATAAATGAAAAGGAATTACTCTGCCTTACTTTAAAATGTTTTTAAAATTTCAAAAATTAAAACATTCTAATTGCAAAACATGACTTATCAGATTGACACATGACACAGAGTTGAAAATCCTGAAAAACACCCAAATGCATACAGAGGTTTTATTTGGAATAAAGGCAGCATCTCAAGTATCTGGGGGAAAGCTAGACTACTCAGTAATAAAGGTTGCAGACAATCATCATTTTTGGACTTACGTCACACTTGAAATAGAATAAACTCTAAATATGTTACATATTTTAAAATGGGAGGACGAAGAAGATGTTGATAACTATGACTCAAAATCTAGAAATCATAAAATACATAGTTGAAAATATAGATTACATGAAAATTAAAAACTTCCACATAGCCAAAAGCAAACCAAAGCACACACACCCACACACATAAAACCTAAGTAAAATCAGTAAATAAATAAAAAAGTAAGAAATGCGTGTAATTCATATTGGAATGAAGAGCTGATTTCCCCGGTATATAAGAAGCTTCTGCAAACTGATCAAATCGATAAATCAAAAGATTAACTATGTGATGAAGGAAAATGGGCACAAATATGGACAGTTTACAGGACATACACATGGCGCTAAACCATGACAATATGTGCAATGCAATCATCATAAAACTACACTGATTTCTTAAAAATGTATCAGAAATGGCCAAAGCCCAAAGAGTAGCCCTGCTGATTATCTCTGGCTGTGTTCTCAGCTCTCCCACACATTGCTTCTGCAGAGGGTGATCTGGCAGTGTCAGTCCCATGAGAGATTCAGAGATATATTTGCCTCTTTCTTTCTTTCTTTCTTTCTTTCTTTCTTTTTCTTTCTTTCTTTCTTTCTTTCTTTCTTTCTTTCTTTCTTCTTTCTTTCTCTCTCTCTCTCTCTCTCTTTCTTTTCACTGCTGAGAGTTGAACCATCAGTGCACTGAGCTACATCTCCAGGCCTTTTTTCATTTTTGATACAGGTTCTAAGCCGTTACCTAGGCTTCCCACAAACTTCTGATGCTCTTGCCTCAGCCTCCTGAGTAGCTGGAATGAAATGCAGGCACTGCCACACCTGGCTGCCTTTGCCCTTTGATTCAGTGGCTCCACTTTTGTTATTTACCCTACGCCTGAGTATACTCATGTGCTCAGTGGAGAATTGCAAAGTTACCCATGGTAGCACTGTTTGAAAGCAAAACATCGTCAACTTAAATATCCGGCTATAGGGATTGCGTGGGGAGATTGTTGGAAGCAAACATCAGTAAGAAAGAGTGAAGAAAGGTGTGTGCCATGATGAAAAGTTCTCTAAGACACACCTATAACAGGGAAGGAATGCTACATTGTGTACTGCCAGCCAAGTAGAAAAGGAATTAGGAGTGGGAAAGAATATATTCTATTTGCTTCTATGTGAGAAAAAAAATATATATATATATGTATCTTAAAGAGCACACAACAAATTCACCACTGGGGCTACTTCTTCGGGGGAGGGTGGGATCTGGGGAAGTATGAAGAGAAGAGACACTTCTCTGTGCAATACTTTCATGACTTTTTTAACTCCTCAAAGCATTCATTAATTATTCAATATGTTAAATAAGAACTTCTGCTGTGTGAAGGAAGTACAGTATAAACAGTGTCTCCTCTCTGTCCTCCACACCCTGAGGGCAGCCGGGTTCCTGTCACAAGGAGGAATAAGACCCTGTGAGGTCGTCTTGGTTTCAGGGCCTGCAGTGGGCATAGCTGGGTCCCTGAGGGTTCTAGAACTTACTCAGGCCGGCTCAGTGAGGTGAAGGGTGACTCTAAAACCAGAAGTCTGAAGCTAGAGTGGAATCCCTGATTGCTGAGGTGAGGAAAGAGGTGCCCAGGATTGGTCCTTCCAGACAGTCCAAAGGGGCTACCACAGCTGTATGGTAGACAGGCCAAGAGGGTGCCCAAGGACAGTGCCCTGAGTAGCAAGGCCATGCGGCACTTCCTGACCTGACTTCTAACTTCTCTAACCCCGCTCAGTCCCTCAGGTCAGGCAGCATTGCTACACCAGAGGACTTGGAGGTCTGCAAAGGGATTTGGCCTCCGCAGCAGGAAACAGCTGCTCCCCTAGGCCTTGGCCTCAGCATCCTGACTGTCCGTCCACTCATGGAAGTGAGGCTGAGGCCTGCACTTTGGAGTCCATTTTTTAATTTCCCTGGGGGAACATTCCAGACTCCAAGCAGGAGCCTTGTTTACCTCTCCACAAGGGCTTCTGTCGCCCCAGGCTGGAGGAACATGCAGAGCAGTCCCTGCTGTGCACTGGCTGCTGGGGGCTGCCTGCACCCTGGGCCTGGGTGGACAAGGACTTAGCCTCAAAATGCTCTCTGCACACTCAGCTTGAGTCATTCTGTCTATTCATTATCCCTGGGCATCTAATATAATCTCAGCACAAGCCCAGGCTGCCCCAGGGTCTCAGACACTCCAAGTGTCCTGCTTCCAAGGACCTTCCACGCAAATGTCAGAAGGGTTCCTGTACTGCTCACTGATCGCTTGCTTGTTTGCTCATTAGTTCATTTGTGTGAGACAGGGTCTTACTGTGTACCAAGCTGGCCTGGAGCTCACTGCAATCTTTCTGCCTCAACCTCCTGAGTGTTGGCATGACAGGTTTGTGCCACAACACCTGGCTACTAATTGCTTTTTGCAGCTAAATTTTATTCACAAGAACTCTGCGGCCTCCTCGAAGCCATGGATCTCTGCTGGATTTCTTGATGTTCTCAGAGCCCCCAGCACAGCCTACAACACAAAGCAAGTCTTGCAATAAATGCTTGCTGGTTGCGTGCCACCCTCTAGGCTAAAAGTAGAGATGCATTAGAGATGCATTAAAGTAGAGATCAGACCCACAGTTTTTGCCATAGCCAGGCCGCCCCACTGTCAAGAACATTCACCATAAATGCCAGTTCTAGCAGGGCACAGTGATGTATGCCTGTCATCCCAGCACTCTGGGAGGCTGAGGCAGGTGTATCTCAGGTTCAAGACCGGCCTGAGCAACTCAGCAACTTAGGGAGACTTTGTCTTGAAATAAAAAATTAAAAGGGCTAGGAATGTCACTTAGCAGAAAGGCCCTGGGTTCGGTTTCCAGTAACACAGAGAGAGAGAGAGAGAGAGAGAGAGAGAACAAGCTAATCCACAAAGCAGCTCCAGGGTCCTACAGCTTTACCCAACTCTGACTCCCTCCTCCCCTGCATTAGCGCTAACCCTAACCCTAACCCACTGCCTCCAAGACAATATCCACCTTCCTGTTCTTCCCACTGCGTTGGGAGTGTCACAGTCCTACCTCAGAGGGCACACCCCCACCTCTTGTCACATCCCTGCTCAAAGACTGCCCTCTCCT
>PVJX010027161.1:0-25172 GCA_004027295.1 Dolichotis patagonum | reverse complement strand
AATAATATCAAACATAACACAATAGTATAAAGCCATGCATAGAGTGAAAGAATTACAGGGCTTTCTGAACCAAATAACAGAAAATGATCAATGGGTACTATAATATCTCATTTTTGATAGAAAAGAAAAAAAATTTGTTTGAGCTATCACACATATTCAAATTCCAATAAGACACAATGTGATAGAACCAATGGTAGTAGAACAAAAAAAAAAGCACGGTAGGACTTCTAAGAAGGATGATATTAAATCAGCAATAGCTGTCACAATGTTTTGTTTTCTTCAAAACAGCTATTCATATCATCAAGTATGATACAGTCAAACAAAACAGGATAAAACCATTCCAACTGATGATTGAAAACTTTGTAAGACTTCGAAGCTGTGAGATGGGGACTCATGCTTACCATAAAGTCTTATATACTCTTATCAAATCTCATATTAGGGAGATTATATGGTATTTACCCTTGTGAGTTTGGTTTATTTAACTTAAGAGAATGGTCTCAAGTCGTGTCCATTTATTTATAAATACTTCAATGTGATCATTCTTTATAGCTGAGTAGTACTCCATTGTATAAAAATGCCACAACTGTTTTATCCATTCCTCACTTGATGGGCACTTAGGTTGTTTCCAAGATCTGGCTATTACAAATTGTGCTGCTGAGATTTGGTTTTGTTGGTTCTTCTAGTAAAGGCACTTGCCAGATCAATGGATTAATTTTAGGTATTAATTTTCAGTTGGATTTGAAAATCAAAACTGTTTTGTCATCCTGATTTTCCAAAGGGAAATGCTTTCCTAAGCTGACTAATGAGATAAGCAATCACACACCATGAACGCAATGCACACACACCATGTGTTGAAGACTTAATTTCCCCACAATTAGAAAAATTATTAAAATTTTAAAACACAGACATAGACAAAATAAATTGGTGTATTAAAACAGCAAATTAAAACAGTAAAAATAATACAGTAACATTTTTACTGTTTTATCATTTTTTATATTTTGAAAAATATCAAACATTTGATTTCTCTATCACTTTTAGATGGTTGAGTTTTCTCTTTTCTCTCTTCTTAAATTGTCATTGCTTCTTGGCTAGATTACAGACCTTTAAGACTTAAACTAATCTTGATTTGTTTTTCCTCCTCAATGTAAACTGTCTTTTCCTTTTCTGGTTAAATCTCCTGAATAGAGTAAGAAATTGATAAGCATAGTTATATAATTATTTAGATAAACATAATTTTTCATTAGTTTCTTAGTAAACTGTAAGACATGGCTTCCAAAATTGTAATAACAACAAGCAATCAAGCTGGCTTCTAGCAATCAGACAATGATGGAGTGGGGAAGCTCCAGGGTTCACAGTCAATGTTTCCAAATAACCATACCACTTCTCCCTGAAGGTCAATTTTCTGCATTATTTTTCCCAAAACTTAACTGATGCTACAGCTTTTCCATATGTTCCTTGATATTAGGAAAAGAGGATATGCAATCAAAAAAATGTGAGAAATTTGCTCTTAAAGAAAGTTTTTAAGTTTTAAAAGCTTATAATTTATCTTGAAATATGTAAAACACCTAAAATCAGGGACAGTTTCAAAATTATTTGTGCCATATCCATAAAAACTGTTATTATTTTGTTTATTTAAATTTATGAGCTAACCAGGCAGATAGAACTGATTTGCTTTTCTTATTGCAAGGCATCTTCTGTCATGTAACATGTGAAGATATTTTGTGGATGTCTAGTGAGAGGAGGATGGAATATTAATGAAACACATTTTATCTGAGTCTCTCTTTTCCCACTTGTAACCCTCAGACTTTGCCTCTAGAATGCTGCCTTAGAAAAATAGAAAAAATCTTTTCTTCATTTTCAGTTTTTCCTTTTTACTAGTACATATTGTCATTACATAATGATTACATTACATGTAAAGAATTGGCACATGTACACAACACATGAAAATTCTTTTTCATTCCTCTTCTCTCCCCTCCCTTCATTCACTGATCTTTCCTGAGGGAAAAAAATCTATCTACGTACATCTTTTTATCTATCTTTAATTTTGCTTTTCTCTTTGGAATTCTAATATAAAAGAAACCTTGAAGTATTTAAATTGGTATATCTGATTTACTGTACTTAACTTTTTTTTTTGTACCAGGAATCGAATTCACAAGCTTACACTTGCCAGGCAGGCACTGTGCCAGCTGAGCTATATATCCCCAGCACGCTAACATTTTGATCTCAAGTTGCATCTTTTTCCCATTTTAATGACTTGAGTTTGTCTTTCTTTATGGCACAGTAGTACTCCACAGCATATAAATAACATGTTTTCTTTATCCATTCATCTGTTGATGGACATATTGGACTCTTTCAAGATTTAGCTATTACGAATCATGCTGCTGTAAACATGCATCTATAGGTATCATACAAGCTAAAATAGATTCTGTATCTTTTAAAACATACTCAGTAGCTTTTATTGTAAAGTTAACACATGTCAGCCTATTCTAAGGTAGAATTTAGGGTTAGGTCAAGATTCTCTATATTATCTGTCCATAGGCTCTTCCACCCATAACACTATTAAATCTCAGTATGAGCCAGGAAGCAGGGTGTGGCAAAGCTGATTGGTGAAGTAAGTGTGACCGGATTCAAGACTTATGTCCTGAATAATTCTCAAGGTCTCATATAGAGCCTTCTAGCAGGTACTTATGTGTGGAAGAAGTAAAGAGATGGGCCATCTTGAGGAGCGGGTACACTTGCTCTGTGTACCCCAGGTTGTGCTTTGATGTTTACCTTAAATTCTTCCTCTATTTTGTTGGATCCAAGTTAGCTCTGCAGAACCTATTACTTCCTTACCCCTCACCTTCACTTTTTCAAATAAACTTTGTCACATTTTTTTGCTTGTCTTGTTCAATTCTTTGCTCCAGATGAGAAGGACCTGAAACTAACAAGTGAATTCCCCCCCAAAACCCAGTAACTTCACTTAGCAAGGAAGGCAGTTTCCTGATAACAAGTAGAGTTGCAGTTCTCTGGACATTCTTTGAGACAACTATTAATACAATTCTAGATTTAGCAGGTAGGGATCCCTAATATAAGTTAGGTTATATACTGCTTAAGGAAGATGATCTCAAAAGTTTCTAATAAATCAAACTTGAAAGACATATACATAAGTGAATTTTCAACCACTAAATTACACTAGCATAATTTAACCTTTCATGAATACTGTATACCTCAGTTCAGAAGCTTAATTCTTTCCATGATTCAGATCTCAAACCGAATTGGATGAGAATGAATCAAATTCAATAGTTAGGTTCAATGTTTATTTTAAGGAGAAATTTGATTCACTTCTCATCCAATTCAGTTTGCGACCAGACCAGAATCATGGAAAGAATTAAGTTTGTGAACCAAGGTACCACTGTACTTTAATTCTCAAGGAAAATATATAGAGTTGAAAACCTATCAGTTACTCAGTTATTTTTCTTTATAAAAAAAAGCATATTAGGGTCAGAGATTTAGCTTAGTGCCGTAAGCGCCTGTCTGGCAAGCACAAGGTCATGAGTTCAATCCCTGCTACCACAAAAAAAAAAAAAAAAAAAACATTAAACATAGACTCCTTCTTACCAAAGGTCAGAATGCATGAATTGTGTGCTAAACAGAAATAATTTGTTCTATGGATAATTGATACGATAATATAAATGAGTATTATAGAAATAATTATTCTTTCAAGTCATAAAATTTTGAAAGATTGTAACATTAAATAAATTTTAAAAGTTAATCATTAAATCATATTATCTTTTCTCCCTAAAAACACATGAGTTTTCCTGTGAGCAGTAATTTATCCTACTCAATAACATAATATAATATAATTATTAATGTTATTAAATACTCAATAATATAATATATTATTATTAATATTATTAAATAATAAATAATATAATCAGTAATATAATTTAGGTTAAACAAGTCAACCACAGGGTTAGGCCTCTTTCTTGTCTTTCACTACTTTGTTGAGTGATAAAAAGCAGTTTATTTTATTCCTACATTAAATGAAACAATACCACTCCTATAACTTCAAAATGATTTGTAAATTTAGTTAAATCAAATTATGAAAACACAAAAGAGACCAAAGCAAAGAGAACAAAGTAAGAGAAATTTAAAATGAGACAAGGATCAGAAGAATTTCTAACATGATCAATATCATCAAAGACATAAGAAAATTTATATTCTTGAATGTATGAATGGTATGATTTTTAAATGCCTAACAAAAGAATAAAATCATGAGAATTTTTAAAATAAAAGCAATAGTGTATTAGAAAATAATGTTTTATGATAAAGTTGATGACTCTATTGAAAAAGGAAATAAAGGGGGAAACAGAAAAGATAATAAATATCAAAAAGAAACCCAGGTGTTTCAGCATACAAACAACAAGATTCAGAAAGAGTGAACAGAGAAAAGGCGGGAAAGGTAGTGGAAGATATAACACAAGAAAAATTCACAAAAAGAACATAGGCTTCTAGATTTCAAGACACTTTCAAAACAGTAAATAAGGAGACAATCATACTAAGGAATATTTATCAAAAATATGATGTCCTTGTAGGATGTGTGTCTTTTTAAAATTAGTAGTGATATCTGGTTCTGTTTAAACCATGGGTGTATATTTATATACATTTTAAATTTTAATATATTTTGTACAATTTTGTTGATAACGATAAAGAAAAGAGTTACACCATGCTTGACATAGGATATTGTAGTCAATAAAGTTTAGTTTTTTTCTGTTTGTTTTTATTCTTATTTAGATTAGTTTAGCTTAGCTTAGCTTAGCTTAGCTTAGCTTAGCTTAGCTTAGCTTAAAGTTAAGTTTAGTTTAGTTTAGTTTAGTTTAGTTTAGTTTAGTTTAGTTTAGTTTAGTTTAGTTTAGTTTTGAAAGAGTCTCACTACATAGTTCAAGCTTTCCTTGAACTCACTACGTAGACCAGACTGGCGTAGAACTCGCTGCGATGCTCCTGCTTTTGCCTTCCTCATGCTGAGATTACAGACCATTGCTTCCATGCCTGACAGCATTTAGTTTTTTAAAACAAAATCTATTTTAAATCTTAGTGGGGGGGGAATGTTAAGCCCTAGAAATATTTTTCATATCTCTTATGACATTTATGGGACATTTTCTCTTTCACTCACTGTATTTATTCAGGAAATACAGATTATTTTAGCTCCAACAAAGAATATTTTTATACACCACACAATCAAGAGAGTACTATAATATCTACTCTTTTATTTTTTCCATATTTGTGCTTCTTAAATTTAATATGCATATCAATCATCAGGGAATCTTTAAAATACAGAATTAGATTCAAGAGATCAGAATTGGAGCTAGGTTTCCTGCAAACACTCAGGTGATATTGATCCTGATAGCCTCAGGAATATAATCTATGAACCAATGCAGAGTAACACCATTTTTCTCCCTGTACTGAAAATAAATAAAAATAAGTCAATCAATTTGCTTTTTAAAAAGGCTTAAACATAGTCTAATAAATTTTGGAAACTGTAGAATAAATAGGATTAATTATAGGACTTTTCAGGGTTTTCAGAATCCTCAAGATTGTTCAATTATGAGACAAGAATGGAATGCCCCAGTTTCCAATTATTGACTACATAGCTCAATATTCTTAATTGTTGTTTGGGGAGAATTATATATTAGCATTTGATATTATATATGCACTTAAAATCTTCAAGAATGTCTATATGTTTTACTTGACTTGGGAAGTATAGAGAAGAGCAAAAGAAATGACCTTTAAAACTTCATAATTTCTTAGGTAAAGAAACAAAAATCATAGAAGATTAACTTTAATTTAAGCATTCAATTAACATATCCCAATTGCATATTTCCTATTTTTTCCAGTGATTTATGTCTAAAAGTTACACAAAATAAATTTTTAAAAACTTGAAATGTAGGCTGGCCCCATTTTATTTGATTTTATTTTGTTTTTATTTTTATTCTTCAAATTTAATCTTTCACCATAGCAGGTCAGCTCTGCCAGTTTCAGGAACTGCTGTCTCAGGTCACTTGTGCCTCTGCACTGTCACTTAGTCACAAGCTGTCTGACTCCACTACATCTTTTTTGGGAAACACTGCAGTATTATTGATAGAAAACAAACTACTGGGCCCTGATTTACTGTAGATGCACAGAAGCAGACACTAACTACTTAAATCTTTAATATGCACATCTGTAAAGCAATAGCATTGGGTAAAGTATGAATACTAAAGTAGCAAGTAAGCCTTGAGCTCACATTTGGCTATTAAACCTCCTAAACGTTCAGAGATGCATCACAGTGTCTGAAACTCACTCGCAAATGATTGAAAAATGTGTGTGTGTGTGTGTGTGTGTGTGTGTGTGTGTGTGTGTGTGTGTGTTTTGAGAGAAGGGAGAGGGATAAAATAAAGATTAAACCATTGGTATACTTTCCATGCCAATAGTTTTATAGATTTAAAATGTTCCAAAGAAAAATTTAAGAAAATTTCCCATAGGCTTGCCGCTCTAAATCCCATTTGTGCAGATCTATTGCTTCTCTCGATTACATTTATCACCTTGTAATAAACTGTGCTACAATATAAGTTATCGCCCATTGTTTGTCTTCCCCAACAAGGAGAAAGAATTCATGAAAGAGGAAGATTTTTCTCATTTGTTTACAGACATTTCCCAAATGTCTTGATTAGATCCTGGCAT
Organism: Dolichotis patagonum; assembly: GCA_004027295.1. Lineage (NCBI taxonomy): Eukaryota > Metazoa > Chordata > Mammalia > Rodentia > Caviidae > Dolichotis > Dolichotis patagonum. Next base: position 18,470 of record PVJX010027161.1, on the reverse strand, counting down.
GTAATTGCCACTGAGCATCACCTTTTCCATCTTTAAAATAAAAAAATATGTTGTTGAAAAAATATAATGCAGTAATGCCTATGTACATTTAGCATTTTTGATATGCTATCATAACTCCTATACCACTCAGCTTTGACTCATATCTCATGATTTATTTTCTAGTTAAGAAAAACACATGTACAATTTTGATTTTTGCTTTCTAATTTCCAAAAATATTGAAATTTAAATTATTAAAATAGCAGCTAACATAATGTTTCTTTAAATTGTCTCACGTATCTTGAGGACTGCACCTTGGTAACACAGAAAAATGAGAGAACACTGGGTGTAATGACTTATTGATTCATTCTCATCTTGTTTAAGACAAATCTTAATATCTTTTTGAAACTATCTGCTTATTAAATATATCTCATGTAATATCTTATGAGAAGTCATAGGAAAAATTTAAGACCAAAAATGAAGATAAAATTGGAGCAAAGATAGAAGGAAAAAGAAATTATAATGAGAGTAAAATAGTAATACCATAAGTATAGCAACCATAAGTTTAAATTATATTTTAAAAATAAAAATATGCTGTATATTTTTCTATTGAGATACAAATTAAAATGCTTTGCTTTGCCCATTTAAAAACCAAATAGCATTATGCCATTTACAGTAAAGCAAAATGGTGACCAGTGTATATCTCAGCGGCACAGTGCCTGCCTGGCAAGCACAAACTCATGAGTTCGATTTCTATGACCAAAATAAATAAAAAATAAATGCTAAAAATAAAATGGTACAAAAGATATAGCTATCAGTACCAGTCAGCAGAAATTTTGTGCAAAAACGCTAATCTTACTTGAAGTGAAATTAAGACAGAAAACTTTTTTTTTTCTTTTAGTTTGTTTGCGACAGAGTTTCATCTACCAACTTTATGGAGACAACTGAATCTTCAATATGGACACAGTTTTCAAAAGCATGACTGTAACTAAATTCTCAAATCATAAAATGGCAGCTATTATTACATTTAGATTTCAATTCTTCCTGGCCCAGAATAACGAAAACCCACTAGAATACTTAAATTTCTCCAGGTCTAATCCAGCCTGATTTGCTCTTGGTTATCATATTCTGTTGTTTCTTTTGTATGCATCCCATGAAATTCTTCCTGAAATGGTTTCAACTTTGCATTAAAGTTCTCACAACCAACCATGACAAATTCTTGATCCCTGATTAGATAATTGTTCTTATCAGTAGAAGGACATCGCTATCCTCAAAGGCTCTGTGAGCATGCCTGGCGTGTTTTGTATGGTTTTGGGGGTGGTCTCTCCTCCAGCCCAATCTGAGCCCCCAACTACCATGTAACAGAATATGTCTGTCGTTTTACTATGCCTTCTTTTTCTCATTAGGTTGAAACAATGAGGTGAATGTCTAAGTCATTCATTTTTTGTTGCAAAGAATAACAAATTATAAAAAATGGACAAACAATGACAGTACAAACTATTTTTATGCTTTGATTTTGTAACTTGAACAGCTACTTCTAAGGTAACAATATGTAATTCATCAACTAATGATTTCTTACTTTTTTAAATTCTGTATTATTTCTACCCTTTTTCCTGTTTTGCTTTTTCTCTGAATAAAAAAAATAATAGCTTAAAAAAAGAATAAGGAATTATCACACTGCGGTGGAAAATAGGCATCACGAGTTACTATGACCACCATTTAGCTCTCCCCTTGTTAACTGATCCTAAAGTGAAAGCAATTAAGGCTTTGCATTTTAGTCACTTTATATCTAGTTCTGTATGAGATAAAAGATAATGGTGACATTAACCAATATCATATATTGTTCATAAAGATAGACAACTAATTCCTTGTGAGTAAGTACATTTTCTTCTTTACTTCTTCCTACTATAGCATCACAGAACATACATTGGTTTAAATATAAAGAAGACTGTTCATCAATTGAGTAAAATAAAATTAATTTACAGCCTCAGAAATATTATTAATCTAGTATTTTTCAAATTTTAAAATGTATAAGAATCACCTAGCAACTCAATAAAACTCAGCTTTTGATTTAGTAGTACTAGACTGGAAGCCATGTTTGCATTTGTAGAATTTTCCAAAGTGAAGCTATTGCTATCTACCTGTGGACCACAATTTAATTTGCAGGATTTAAGCAGGTTTTAAAAAACTTACATGTATTATTGTTAATTTTCACTGGAAAGTCATGCACATGCATACAGCCATAAATACTCCCATATCTTAAACATGGTCTCTTGTGTAATACTGTTTCTTATAGATTTTCCTTTTTTATGGAGACAGTATGTCTTCACTTTCAGTAAAAGCAGAAAAATCATAAAACATTGATTGAAAGTTAACAAATATAATCTTTTACAACTTTAGATTTTGTTAGACTTTATAGAAATTTTTAGAAAAGCAAACCCATTTTATAATAGAGATATTATTAGATAATATCCAGTGTTAACTAACAACAATGAAGGTATTCATCTCATACCATTGATATAAATGAGGAGGTCTTCAAAAAAGAAGGTTTTATATATTTGTATGACACATCTTAATGAAATCTGAGATTTTTCATATGAATGATATGTGTTGATTTGTAAAAATGATTTCAAATACCTTTATGATATTTAAAATATATTTTTATATCTTTGCACAATATAGGTTTACTTACAAGAACCATTATGACCAGAATATCTTAGCCATATTTTAAATGTACTGGGAAGGGATTTAATATTTACAGAGTCCTTATGTAAATCTTTATGTAAAACAAGCTACTTAAAAATAATAATATTACCATTTATTAAACAACATTATTGTGTAATATACCACATGAACCACTTTATATGGATTAACCTTTTTAATATTAAAAATTTCCCTGTATGATTGGTAATGATATTAGTTCAATTTTGCAGATGAGAAAACAGATTCTGAGAATAACCGTATGCATTTTTCAAGGTTTACTCAGATTGTTGATGCCAAATTGAGATGCTGACCTAAGTTAGCGTAATTCTAAGCAATGAGTTTTTAAAGAAAGTTTTAGGTCTCAAAGTTTTCTCCAAACAACAAACCCCCTGCAGTGCCCAGGAATATATTGAAAGTGCAAATTCCTGAGTCGCATCTCTGTTTTACTGGGATAAAAACTCTAAAAGTTGAACTCTGCAATCTATTTTGGCAATCTTTTAGTTAATTTTGTTGCATATATAAAAGAAAGAACAAGTGGTTAATATTAGCATTAAGAGCAGATATTAGCAATTTGGTTTTCCTTAAGAGAGTCATGATCAGAACTATGTATTTGGGCAGAGCAAAAAAATTCCTAAATGAAATGATATTAAAAATTTAGAAAGATGTGCCTAGTCAAAAGAATTTCTCTTTGACATTTGACTCCTCACTAAATTTCTTCAGCAGCAAACAAACGATTTCACACATTTAAGGTTAGATCACAAATTGCACATTCTTGGTCACATGGCCTACAACCCACTTTCAATGCTGTTTAGTTAAAAATATTTTGAAGTCTTCTTTTTGAATCTTAATTTAAGAGCCAAAGACCTCTCCAGTTCGTTTGCTTGAGTACACTTAATATAACATTAACTGTTGGTAACAGTGTGCAATTTGTCAAGAATCATGAGGTGTCCAAGATCTTAGCTTCCATGGGAGCTCATGCCACAGTTCACTACACGTGACAGAACTTACAAGACTCCTAGGTCAGAGGCAAAGGACTTTGTTACAGCGATTACACTTGACAAAGTACCATCTTTTTTCTCTACAGATTCTCCAGGTTCCGGTTCCCAGGAAGGGAACTGACACAAAGGGACCCAGGGCATAGCTGCACATACTGCGAATTGATTACCCGAGAGGGATGCTGAACTTAACACACAAGTATGTTTGGTAGTGGCCAGCAGCTATGCTTGCCTTGCTCTGTAAGGGCCTCCACTTCTTTCTCTATCTTCCAAACCTGTAAACTTACAAGTTTTACAATCTTGCAAGACCCAGTCTCAACTTTCCAAAATTGTCATATAAGCATCCTTGAAATAACTTGGAAAAAAGGCTGCCAATGATTCTCCTTGGAAGACACACAGAAGCCTAAGAGATGCAGGGAGAAATGTTTTGTAACACCTTCATTTCATAAAAGTCTAACCACAATACCCATTCCCATAAAAATGCCACCTGGATATAGACAATAGTTATACAATATTAGAGTGCTCATAATACAATTGCTTGTTAAATTTTTAAAGATATGTGTTGTTGAGTTGAAGGTCTTGTAACTTGAAAAATATAACATTTTGATCATAAAATATATTGTCTGAAATAAACTGGATTATATAACAAATATCATATAAAATAAATGTTTCGTATTGTTACAAATTAAGAATTTTTTTTGGAATCCGCCATTATGACCCTAGAATTTAGCTTTCCTTACTGTGTAGTATTGCAAAGCAATGAGGCCTAACAATACACCGTTTTTAAAGAGATGCCAAACCAGCAAGCAAGCCCAGTCTGGGAACCAGTGCCATGCACAGGCCACCTCCAGACTGGAATATACAGACCCCAGCCCCTTCTGGCATGCGGGCTGCTAAACAGGAAACACCAACACCCCGCTTCCCAACCCCTCCATAAGCGACAGGCTTATCCAAAGAAACACAGGCTGTGAGGATAGCTATGGAGGTGAAATGTGATTGGATGCCTGAGGTGCTTTGGTATTTAACTAGCATTGCAGGTCTACGGCCAGTGATCTGATCATAGGTTCAGAAGATAGCAGTATGGAGTGTGGCATCTAGCGGGGATCTCCTTCTGAGGGTTGCAGCTTTCAGGATGATTTCCTATGGTCTTGTTTTGAAGTCCCATATCATTTCCATTGTTTTGTTAGGTTGGGTTTTATACTCTTCTGGTTTTTTTTTTTTTATTATGTCAAATCCAATGACAGGAGCAGCTATTTCAAAAATAGTAAGATATATTATGGCAGCAATTTTGGATTTACTATAGGCTTGTTTTGAAGTCCTTTATTTTATTCATTGTTTTGCTTTTATTGTTTCCATTCTATCCTGTTCTGTTTGATTTTTACAATGTCCATAGTTATCTGCAGCTTTTTTGAAGACATCAAAAGGCATTATGGAAACTATTTTTGATTTTGTAATGTTTTGAAGTCCTGTATCTTTTACACTGGTTTGTTTTGATTGATTTTATTCTTTTTAAAATAATAAATAAATAAATAAATAAAGAGACACGAAAATATCAGACTGGAGTAATCCAGTAAGAGTCACTTAGAAGAGCAGTGATTATGTGCAGTGAAGATATTATTATCTGATACAATTAAGAACAACTCTTATTTCCCACTTTAGAATCAATTTTACTCTTTAATGTTCACAACTTTAGCCTGAATCAGGTGGGGGGAAATGTATGAATTGACTTAGGAGGAAGCCTGAATGAATTAATGCACATCTATTTATATTTTTTCCTTTATAGGTAATATTCACTTAATTTAGAATACAAACAATGAATAATTGCTTTGTATATGTTTTAGATTTTGATATCAGGTGGTAGTTGTTGCTCCTATCTCATAGTTTCTGTTCTAATTTAATAAATTTACCATGATGAGTTGCTTGCTAAGGAGCCATTTTTTTAACTACCACTAAGATTAATTGAGAAATGCAACTGCTCTTCAAATATCTTGCAGAAAAAGAAAGCAAATAAACTGAGACAGTAGGCTCTGCTCTCAAAGAATGTTTGGGACAAACAATGAATTAAATATCAAAGAACAACATGAAATTTATGTGATAGACAGTGCAAAAAGGCTTACTAAGAGAAACCTGGAATAATGTTGCAGTCTTTCACTTTGCATTTTCCTTGACATTGATTATTCCTCAGAGACGCAACCATCTACAAAAGTTTTCTTTCTCTACAACAATGTCAGAATTCATCCTTTGAAGTTCCACTTCTGCTATTTACTTGCTTCATGGCTTCCTACTATCTTGTGTTTCACAAATACTTTCAAATATATATACAGAGTAAAGTATAAATTATTCTGTAGATCCTTAGGAAAGTATCCTTGATGTATAGCATTCTATTACTATGTTAACATACGATGACAAAAGCCTTCTGATTATTACCTTTCATAAAGTCTAAGAAAATAAGTGTGTGATCATGTACCACAGGCAGAAAGTACTCAAAACTTGTTGCTACATAATACATTTTTACAATATAATTTAATGTAAGCATCAAGATAGAAGTGTTCCCAAAAGGATCATTTGAACGATGTTCAGTAAACTAAATGCTAATCATTTCTGCTATATAACAAGCCATTAGAAAATGTGGTAGCTTGAAACCACAACCACTTTATTTGGTTACAATTCTGTAGTTTAGTTTATGAGCTTTTCAGGACTGTCCCACTTATGTCTTCTAGAGTTATTCAAAAGGGTGAAGTCACTTGGTAGCTCAGCTAGGGCTAAAAGATGTAAGATGTCCTCAATCGTGTTTCTGATGATTGCTGGTGGCCATCAGCTGACTGACCTGGAAAACCATAGCTATGGTGTTTTCTCTCTGGCCCTCCTGGCACAAGGTGAGATGAACCTTGTTCACATGATGACAGAAAGGTTCCAACAGAAAAAAGATGTTGACTGCAAGACCTGCTGAAGCCCAGGTTAAGACAGTACCCAACTAACTCAAGTTACCCTGATGAGCTACTTTCCAGGTGTGGAGAAACAGATTTCAACTTTTGGTCATAAAGTGGTAAAATTATACTGCAAAAGAATATTATTACATAGAAATGAAATTTTTTTCAATCATCACTATAAGTAAACACAGGACTGATTAAAAGTTAAGTCTTAATACTTATAACAAGTTAAAATCAGAAAGCAGTCACACACACACACACACACACACACACGAATTCTCCAAAATTTGAGAGCCAGATGTTACCTAGAGTCGCTATTCACTTTTGATTTCATGGAAAGAGTGTAACGAATTTGACTACCAAACCTATACAAAGATTAAAGTTGAAAATTCAGAATTTTAACAGAATAAATAAAAGCACATATCTTTGGATTAATGAATGGTCTCCTTGAATATGAAGAAATTTTTACTCAAAAAAATTATCTCAAGTAGCTCAATACAATTTGTCCCTTCATTATCTGCCCTGTCTGCAGTAGTTTTTGCTCTTCGTTCTAAAATCTAGATCATTCATGAATGTGCTTAAGTCATAAAATATAACCATTTAACTATAAATAGTTAAATCTTGAACAAAATCTTAACCTATATCCACCTTGGTAGCTCTCTACATGTCATATTCTCAAAATGACATTCTACCATCTAGACATTTTTGCTACATAGAAGGAGAGTCAGAAGGAAACTTACAGAATAGGACTCTTTAGAATTCTTAGTAAAAAAAAAAATATTCTCAGGCAAGAAGAGAAGGCACTGGCACAACGTAAATGTTAGTACAACGTAAGTCTTCTATCTATCCATGACCTAAGAAAATTCACTTTAAAAGCCCTATTTTATAACATAAAGTAATAAACATAATCCAAAAAAGGTGAGAGCCAACAGAGCTCTTTCAAATAGTATGAGCTAATAATTGCATACACATTTGTACAAAGAAAATAGATCCCCACATTTTCACATCACTTGATTTTAATCCATAGGAACAAATTACTATATTTTAAATCCAATTTGAGTGACCTTTTTTGTTAAGAACTGTGAAGAGTAATCTATATGCTGACACTAATGTCTTGCATTGAATCTATATGATATGAAAAGATAACCAAGACTAAAATCCATCTGGTTTATAAATTACAAAAGTGTTGGACAATGTAATGGTAACTAGAAATATCTGAAGTGTTCATGAATTTTATTACATATTTCCTTTTTATCATTGTGAAGATGACAAAATAACCAGTTTTTAACACTTGGGCTTGGTGTAGCATTAAAACTACATGAAAATACTAAGCATAATTTCATCACTATATATACTGAAGCCACATTTTTTTGAAATCTTTTACTTTAAGTCAGTGAATGTGTACTATTTACTAAACACACATAAAACCTTCATAACACTTCTAAGAAATATTTCTAACTCCATATCAATAATGAAGGGGAAAAAGCTTGAAGAAATTAATGACCTTAATGAAGATAATTTTCCTGGAAGTCCTTGGTGGAGCTACCATCAAAGTCAGGAATGTCCGGTACCAACTCTACTACACTGACCTTCATATGGTTTTTCCACAGCTGAAAAGATCGATTTACCTGAATGAATGAAGCTTGAACTATTACATCTAGCAAATGTTACATCTACCTGAAAAAGTTACAGTAACCTAAAGACTTACAGAATGTCTTGGGTCAATAAAAAGAACAAGAAACAAACTGTAGAAACTTCAGGGATTCTAACTAGAAGAGCTCATTTTGTTCCATGGAATTATCCTGCTTCCTTTTGTATCAAGATCCTATCCAGTTTCCTTTCAGAGAAAAGAACCTAGACAGGTCTTCTTATTTTATGTTATGAAATACTATTCCATTTCTTCATTATCTTCTAATTATTAGTGCTTTATAGTAGGCTTTGACTTAAGCTTTGGAGCCTGAGAACTATTATTATTATTATTATTATTATTATTATTTTACTTTTGTTAGTACCTTTGCAGTACACAATGATTATATTTACTGTATGACATTGGTACTGTGTAACATAGTTCAATTCTATTCTCAGCCATTTTACTTTTCCAGCATCAAATTTATTTATTTATCTTAGAAAATCATACAAAGATAATTATCATATAGAGAATTCTTAAGCAATATACTGCTATAAACAGCTTTACTACTGACTGAAGTTAGTTAAGCCCCAATTTTCTTAAATGCATAGTAAGTAAAATAGTCATTATGAAGAATAAATATTAAATAAATGTTAAAAGAATATAAAGATACAGAGAAATCTAATGGTTTTCTCTTCTATAAGATTCTGAAATTGTTGAATTTATCATTCCTACTATATTATTGCTCATTCGCACTGAAATTCTGTTTGTCCTTGACTGTGAAAAAATAACCTAAAAAACCCTAAATAGAAGATCATTAAGATCACATTTTTAGTGACTGGATAGCCAATTTTAAAGAAAAAAATTTCCTAATATGGTGATATATTACAGTTATTTTAGTGTGTTATATTTGTTAAAACAAATTAAAGGTAACTGATGGAAGGAAAAGAGCAAAAAGAAAACAAAGCTGCAGAGTGTAGCAAAACTGCCAAGGAAAGATAAAGAAAAATGGAAATCTAAAGTATCAGACTGTTGGACATAATGAATTGGTAATATCAAAATAAAGAGAAGCAATAATACAAGATCCATGATAATTTCAAATATTTCAAAACCTTGTCTGAGGCTAACCTTCAAAGACCAAAATATATTTCCAAAAAGTTGTCACCAGTATATGAGAATTTATACCTTATTTTATCTAATGGAAGCAAAAGACAAGTTCTGAGCTACATTTGAGAGGCGTCTTCCTTATTCTGGAGTTACTGCAAGTGTCAAATAAAGGCAGGGTAATTTCTTTCCAAATATGTCTCTGCTTTTAGGAGACTTAGATTTCAAGCTTCAACTTATGTTTCAGTTGCTAATACAGTTCAAAGCAGAAATTGATGAGCTATAAGTGGCTCTTGTCAAGTTAATACCTTTAGAGGACTAGAAAAATGGAAAAAGAAAGGATAAATCCATACCTTAAAGTAAAGCTTAAGTACTTAAGTCTTACTTTTCACAAAACTGTAAAGGTTTTGAAGGCTGTTGATTTCAATTCCAAATATTTGGAAATTTTAAAAAAAAATGGTAAGTTTCAAGATCAGAAAATTCAGGAGGATTTTTTTGTTGTTGTTCTAGGTATTGAACTCATGACCTTGTACTTTCCAGGCAGGCACTTGTACCACTGAGCTAAACCCTAGCCCAAGGGGTACTCTTTTTGATGTTCATGAATCCTTAATTGGATATCAAAAGATTCACATTAGCTAAAATTTTCACTCAATTTTACTGTACTAAAATTATGACATACAATTAGTCCTTGATGCACATCAGTGAAGAAAACAGAAAAATTGTATACTTAACAGATTCCTTACTGAGTTAGAGACAACCTGCAAATGATAAATAATAAATATGAGTCATTGCAGAAATCATATCACTCTCAAACATTTGCTTATATGAAAAGCAATGTTAATTTCCTGAACCAGAAATATTTCTGGAAATTACCTGGTCCCTGAATATATTCATTTGTTCAACAAGTATTTACTGAGTTAACTGAATGTATCTGACAGTCATAAATCCTGAAAAAGCAAGGGGTAGGCTCTCTGTGTGTGTATGCACACGAAAGTGACAGAGCATAAGCTTAAAGGGTGACAAATAGGAAAAAAACCAAAAAATTATAAAAGGAACTAAAAAGAATGATTGGATCATCGGTAATGAGTCGATGGTGAGGGAAACTTTGGTGGTATTTTGCCTGGAATCTAACTGGCAAAAGGAATCAACAACGGAAAGATTAAGGTGAACAACTGGCACATGGGCTAATGGGTGAGAATGAGAGGAGAGCATGTGGTGTGGCTTCGTATACTGGGTGAAAGGAAAGGTGCTCCAAGAAAACTTATAGTTTAACCAAGTGGGAAATCATACTGACCTTTGGAGCCAGACAAAATAAGGAATTTGAATTCATTCCAAGTACCATGGAAATTCAAAGCAAATTTTAAGTAAAGGTTAATATGACTAAATGTATAATTTTGGAACATCCCATTAGTTTCCGTATGAATTATTAGCTGAAGTATAACAAAAAATCTTAAGATAAGAAAATATGAATTGTTCTCCAAAGTGTTTGGGTTTTTGTTTGCTTGTACTAAAATATTTCAGGTTGGGAGAGAAACATTGTACTAGTTGTTGAGATTAAACTTGACCTGACTCAAACATGAATCATGCAGTTAACTATTGAGAAGGGACACACATATTAATTAAATAATGTAAGAATATATAATGGCCAGTTTCAGAAGTGTCTTAAAGAAAGAAAACAGGGTTTTATCTGAGGATGTAATGATTCATATCTGACTGGGAAGTCATTAAATGTGTTACATAGGCTGTCATCAAAAAAATGAACAGCAGTGATACTTCCAATCCACTTTCACAGTAATTATCAAGTATACAATACATTGTAAGCCATTGTTATCATCTTGTGCAATAGATCTCTTGAACTTACTCTTCTGTCTATCTGAACAATGTGAATTTTAAAGTGATCATACATTCTGGTTTCATTTAAAGAATATTGGTGGGAAAGCAGAATGAGTAGAAAGGGACATTTTAGAAAGTTCACTAAAGACATAATGGTAACTGAAGAAAAGGGGATGGTCTCAATAAAGAGAAAAACAATTTTCATAGGCATTGAGATGATAAAGGTAATTGATCTTGGTGATAGATTAAACAGAAGGAACACAGCCAAGGATGCCCTGAGGAAATGGATAAATGATGATTCTGTTTACGGTGAGAAAGAATAAAAAGAGAGGACAAGGTTAAAGAAGAGAACAACAAATATGGTCATGTACTTCATGAATTCCTGATACAGTCAAAATATCCAATTGTTATGCCAAGCCAATGACTGGATCAACTGATATAATGAAAAAAACGAACACTGGGTTGGGAAATAAGTATGGGAAATAAGTAATGTCTAATGATTATCAAGCACTATGAAGGGTCTGTAAGTTTCTTTTATGTATAAGATAGTAAGCTTGTCTATTGTTTTATGAAAGCAGACAGATTACATGTGACATGGTTTAAAGACATAAGACTTCATTTTTCACAGCCAGAAAAAGGTGTGATATTTTATTTGTTCCCCTAAGCCCCATGGATTGGTGTAAACTGCTCATGATAGTAGCTATACTGTAGTTCATTGCTTTACAGAAAAAAAAAAAAACTGAGTTTTGGAAGATTCACTACTTTTATGGTAAGGTAGAAACAAGTGTGCTGTCTATCAGTAGGAAAATACCTATTATCTTATTTCTCAGCATTGCTTGCTGAAAACAACACTGTGAAATGGCCTAAGTACAGATTAGACTGTGGCTTTCAATTTTTTTTTAAATTTTATTTTAAAGAGAATAAAACAAAAGAGGGCAGTACAGAACAGATCAGAAGAGGACAACAGAGGCAACACAGTCCTTTACATTAAGACAACGGGACATTAACAGTTGCTATCACAATATCTCTTTCTCTGCTATAGTTGAGCATAGTTTCAAATACAATAATATCAAACATAACACAATAGTATAAAGTGACTTTCAATTATTACCATATCCAGCTCAAGAGTTTTTGGATATTGCTAATATTTACAATGATTATGAAAAGATAAACAAATTGAGGACAGAAAAAAAATCTCAAATGAATTTAGCAAAATAGAGATAGATCATTAATAACCTGCTTACCAGCTATTCCATTAGTGTGGTGCAATGTAAAATACACTGAGCCAAAGTGAATGGGAGATATGGAAACAGGTGCCATGGAACACTTTTAAAGAATTCAACCATAAGAGGATAAAAATAATAATGACAGCTTGAGATGGGGTACTAAAATGCAGGTAGTTTTTTAGTAGATATTGTTTGATTATTGCTATGAAATGAATTATGTCTGTCTTAGCTACTTTTCTCTCTTTTCTGAGACAAAATATCCAAAGCCCCAAATTAAGGAAGAAAAGATTTATTTAGTTTACAGTTTGTGGAGAGTTCAGTCTATAATCAGCTGGCTTCAAAACAGGGTGGCATGGCACAGGGGCAATAGTTCATGGTGGTGGAAGGCAGCAAAATCAGTAAGAGCAAAAGAGGAGGATAATCAAGCCTCTTTTCCTCCCTTATACTGCATGCAGGCTCCCTGCCCCAGGGGGGTGTAACACTCACATCTCTGTGCCTTCCTCTTATACAGGTTAAGGATGTTTACAAAGTGAGGACTTTGGCCCCTGCTGAGTTGAGCAGGAAACCCTTTCACTCTGTTCCTGAGATGAGAGCATGTAAACAAGAGGTCCAGGCTTAACAAGCTGTCTTTGAAAAGCCCGCCTCATAGGAGGTTTTAGGGGGACATTCAGAAAAATTTACAACTGTCCCGAGAAAGAGCTATCAGAGTCTTAATAACCACTATGTGTGAAAATTATGTTATTTAGAAATAGATTATGTGCAGATAAACAAGTTAAGATGAAGTTGACTCAACTCAAACGTGAGTGCATCCATAAAAAAAAGGGAAATGCTGCACAAAGAGATGTGTACTCACAGAGAAAGGAAAATATTAAGACCCAGAAAGCCAAGCAATACCTGAGTTCTACCAGAGTTCTCTGAAGGAACTGACTCTACTGAGATCAAGAGTTCTGACTTCTAGCTTCCACCATTGTGAAAAAATAAATTTCTGTTGTTTAAGGTCCCCATTTTATTTTACTTTGTTACAGCAATCTGGACAAACTGGTATAGATAATATGTTCAGAAAAAAAAATTTGTTGACAAAAAAGCAGCTTTTGTATCACTGAATTTCAGGACAGTGAGAGCATGTGACTTTTCCAAGATTGCGTCATGTTGAGAGAACTGCTAAGTGTTCATTCTTAGAAAACCTCAAAAGGGAAGTAAAAGAAAGGGAACAAACATTAATGCAAAACTATTTTCTTAGCAGAACAATAATTCAATGTTAAGTTGACCTAATTTATGGATGCTGAGTTACCAAACACTCTGCAGTTGTTAATATAGTATTTTAAAAGAAAGTGGGAAATGCAATTTAAGTCTTCATGAAAATAATTGGGGTTGTGAGGAGTGGCCTTCTGAAATTGTCTAAGCCACTTTGTAGAAACAGGTTCTAAAAAAATTGTCTAACCATTAAGATTTTGCCTATTCTCATTTGCACAGAAAGTGCTCTGTTAGGTCACCTCCAAGAATTATTATAGGAATTACTTTAAAAACCTAGGGTTCTGGTATAAGTGCTTATTCTCAAGCACATAGAATTTAACACATCACTGAGGCATTCTTTTTATAAAATTATTCCTGAATATTACCAAATACCTTCCAGTAACATTTGCTCATAATTTATATATGATTCTTACTAATTTGATATAGATGCCAAACTTTTATTAATTTATGTTCCTTTTATTCAAGTTTCCCTGACTATACTTTTGTGGTGTTCTCTTTGGACTCCATCTAGGTTATGTTTATTTCTTTCATAGAAAGCATTCACCTCTTTCACCAAGGTTATAGCTATAGTTATTCAACTAGCATACTCCTACATCTATAGCCAGATAATCCCTGGTAAACCAAGTAAGATCAGTCTTCTGCAAACTCAGCAAAAATCAGGATCTACTATCTTTGGTTACACAATTTTTCTTTATTTGTTGCACTGTTGTTAAGCATTATTATTATTATTATTATTATTATTTATTTGAGCAAGGAAAAATATCTTATACTTCCTCTAGCTAAGGTTGTCCATGAAAAATGTTCATTTAGGTTTCTAAATTCCTGTGGATATTAATGAACTTCTACTTGTAACAGAATTAAGACAGCAATTGAAGACTGACCATATGATCAGAGAATCAGAAATAGTTCTTCAAAACAAAGTAACTAGGACTGTTACGGACAAGGCAGAACAATACATACCAATTTGAGCAAATGGAGATGACCAATTAGTCTAATTTGTAGAAATAATTGCCAAAATTCCTGGAACAGCCTCAGAATATAAATTTCTATGATGAAAACAGAACCAAACACTCAGAAAATTACAATGCCTGGGTAGACAGTAAGACTCTACCTTCACTGTGTATATCAGTGCTTATCAAAACTAGTTCAACTGCCCGAAAATATCTCCATACAAAGAGCAAAATAGCAGACACACCAGTCTATCTTGCATAAGGGCCATGTGCTTCAATAACAACCTCTGGTCATAATGTTCTGGAAATATGTTGTGGCTTTTGCAAGGCAAATAAAATGTAAGGCAATTTATTTATAAAAATAAATCTATGTTAACTTTTCCTTTACAGACGTATACATTTGTATGATACTTGGTCTACAAAAATATTAGAAATATTAAAATATTTAAAAATTCTATAGTATCAAAGTCTTAAGTTCTTGAGTTAATTTTATCTTTGTTATTCACAAACTATTCAGTTATTAGTAACTAGGAATAAAATTAAACATATACATATACTGTCAGTATAGTTTTGTAGTCTCTATTAAATTATGTTAATTGCATGTGTTTGGATATAAATAAAAACCCTGACACTTTGGAGGAGGGGTAATATACCAGTAGCTAGTAATAGAGGGGAGGAACACTCTGCATGAAAAATAATTAAATATGATATTATGGTAAAATATTTCTTATGGTTCAATTTCCTAGAGAGTCCTTTAGTGCTCTCTCTATATACTAAATTTAATTCTTTGAGATTAAATTATTATGTACATTATCAATCATGTTCTAGTACCTAAGCACATTCTCAACAAAAAAATTCTTAGAATCATATAAGATATTTTCATATTTATTAAATAAATGATTACTAAACACTCCTGGTAAATGTGTGAATTTTAAAACTTGATTTAGCTTATTCAATACAATGAATATATTCTAACATTTTAAGTAAACTGAAAAAACATTTACCATACAATTATATCATAAATATTTTGCAATATAACAAGATTATTCTAGGATTCCCCTGATCCAATAAAGCAGCGTATTTTCCTTTCCATTTTGGAAGGATAATGTGATCTTCTCACAATGCTTTCATTCAACAACCTCAAAGACATGAAGAGGCCATTAAAATTCAAAGTACAATTTCTTGAGTTTCCAATAAGAAAAGGAATTAGAGATGACTGCACGCATATGACATCATGAATATATTTCCTTGGGAGTGACTCAGCAGTCAGTTGAAAATGAACCATGATTCAGAAAAACAAAGGGATTGAAACAGATTAGAATATCATCTAAATAACAGTAAAATTGATACTGTAGCGAAAGAAGAAAAATTCTAATGGCAGGCATCATACAAGAAAAACACTGGACCGATATCTAAAACTTGGGAAATACTATTTACTGAGTCAGATAAATCCATATGTCAGAATATGAGTGATGCTTTGATTAATTAAAAAAATTTCCAGAGACTAAGCTTTAATGACAAGTCTCAATGTAACAAACACAGAAGGAGAAAAAGCAAAACAGCCATTTTACCTTTAAAAAAAACCTTATTTTTAATATTTACCCATAAATACTGCATTTAATTTTTTTAGACAAAGCTTACTATTCAAGTGTTTAAAAAAGGAAGATTATGACACTACTTTTGTTATCATGGTTCAGCTTTATATTGTCCCTTCAGAATGGTTGCATCTTTAATAGTTACCTTGATAGAAGTCATATAGCAACTTCTAGGTTCAAAATACCTTCCCAAGCCTGTAACATATTCTTTTGAGTGCCTTTGGTAGAGACAAAATTTCTTTTGGAAGGTGTATTTAATCTTTTAAAACAACTATATGATAGTAATTTATAACTTAAAAGAACTACAATAAACAAAATATTTTTTCTTCATTTCCTTTCTTATCTTTGCCCTGTCTATTCAAATAGCTTAACTAGATGATTTCTAACCTGACTATCCTATAGTGATTTGAAATATATTGTTGCTTTAAATGTACCTGGTGGGATGGGAGATCATCTGGCATTACTCAAAAACTCCCCTAGATTGTTTCTGTGTTGCCACTGCTGAGAAAAACAAGTCAGAAAATTTTCCACATATGTTTCAAGAAAGTTACATGGCAGAATAGGAAAACAACACAACATTCTTAGAATTTTTTCCTATCCTTGTGCTTAGAAAATCTATGTCCATAAGGCAAGCTAAAGGTTCAAAGAGGGGACTCTTGCCTCTATATTGGGAAAAGAAGGCTAGGAAAAAATAACATCAAGATCTGTCACAGCTAAAAGACAGCATAAGCCGTATTGATCCAGGAAGCCGAGTGACCATTTTCCTTAGCCTCAGTAGAGAATCTAGGCTCCACATAAGTAACTGTCCTTCATTGCCTCCACCAGGAACCATGCTAGCTGGTTTATCTCTGCATCTCATCAGCTTTCCTTAATCTCACCACACTTCTAGACACCATTGGCTCAGATAAGACCAGGTTATATTTAGAAAGATTGGGTCTGTCCCTTTTTTTTCCAACTAAACATTTTAGCTTCCACTCTGTACACTTCAGAGAATGCAAAGTGATCATCTTACCTTACATAATGATTTAGATCAAATATTTAAAATGAGGTTCCAATGAAAACAGGTATTGCAATTTTAGGGGAACATGAAATTTTTCTGTTTGTTTCTATATTCAAAATATATAGCCAATAAAATACTTTATGATTATTTAGTGTTTATATTGCAATAGATTACGGAGAAGCATTGCTAAACCACACTACAAAATAAGCCCTGAACCCATTCTTTAATGTATAAAATTTTTCCCATTTGGGAACTGAATTTTATGCCATCTGGCTCCAACACCAGAGCTTGTAATGTCAGGCAGTACTTGGGAAAAACAGCTGCATACAGATCACTTTGAAACCCTCATAAAAATATATGGAACTATCACTTTTTTTCTTTTTAGAAATGCTTTATGGGATCCCCCATAGTATCTTTTGCTAGTCTTGCTGTAAAATAATGCTTATGGTGATTGAATATACTTTTCAGTAAATAGCTTCTGTGGCTTTCAAATGACTGTTTTTCTTCTACAGTTAATCACCTGGTAGGACAGAAACGATGGCAAACAGATTTCACTGCCTTAAACAATATTTGTTATAGAAAGACTTTTGCCCTGGAGCGTCTTACTCAAAAAGTCATTTTCTGGTCACTGTTTTGTAGTCATTGCCTTATTATTTCTCTCTCTCTCTCTCTCTCTCTCTCTCTCTCTCTCTCTCTCTCTCTCTCTCTCTCTGTTTTTTTATTTCTTCCTGCTCTTGTCTCTCTCTACATGCTCCTGAAATGACATCACAGTCTCTTAACATCACACTGACTCAATAACATCCCCAATTTTTGGTGAATGCTAACCAGTTCAAATATTCTTCTGCTGGTGATAATGAAACTATCTTATTCAGATTCATAACAGAGTCTAGATATATTTCAGTAGCATAAAGATTCATGTGGATCTATGCAGATCAACTTAACAGTGTGAATTTTGGAAGAAAATCTATCCTGAGTAGCCTAAGAAATGTGTTACATAGGTAGAAATTGATAAATCTCTTTAAATATTAATGACACTGAAGTTCAATAATTAATTTCAGTAGATTTATATGTGAAACTGTGTATACAAATATATACATTTTTTAATCTGGCCTCATTTCCTAACATGAAGAGCCTAAAACCATGTGATTAAGAGTTCTAAGACAAATTTTTGTTCTAATATTTGCTCTTTGACCCCAGGTACTAAAACAGTCTTTAGTTTCCTGAGTGATGGGAGTGTTACACCTAGAGCTTTGAAATACCTTCGAATTTCCTATGTG
>PVJX010027160.1:0-25116 GCA_004027295.1 Dolichotis patagonum | reverse complement strand
TATGCATGGCTTTATACTATTGTGTTATGTCTGATATTATTGTAATTGAAACTATGCTCAACTATAGCAGAGTAAGAGATATGGTGTTAGATACTGTTGATGTCCAGTTGACTTAATGTAAAGTACTGTGTTGCCTATGTTGTCCTGTTCTGATCTGCTCTGTACTGCCCCCTTTTGTTTTATTCTCTTTTAAATTAAATAAAAAAAATATATAAAAAAGGTATGATCAGTCAACAAGATTATGAGTATAGCCATTTAGGTAATGTTGACCCAGTGGGAAAACAAGCCACATAGCAAGTATACATGGAAAGAGCAAAGGAAAAGGTGGATCAGGAGGTCTTGCTCAAGCACTAGGTGACTGATGTCTAGCTAGATTTTATTGGACCAGGTGATGTCAATTATTGTATAATCTTCAATTATTGCTTATTCCTTAGGGAAGCATGTAGGCCCGGCTATTCTGCCTTTATCTTGAGGCCTGACCTTCAACAGGTGAGCCTCTAGTGCCTGTGGTAATATGTTCTTATGCTCTC
Source organism: Dolichotis patagonum (assembly GCA_004027295.1). Taxonomy (NCBI): domain Eukaryota; kingdom Metazoa; phylum Chordata; class Mammalia; order Rodentia; family Caviidae; genus Dolichotis; species Dolichotis patagonum. Next base: position 24,586 of record PVJX010027160.1, on the reverse strand, counting down.
CACTGACTCCTTGGGGTCTTAGCGCTGTCTGACTGCCTATACTTCTACCTAACGTAGCTCTCTATAATACTGCTAGATGCAAAATCCCTCTTAAACATCAACTGTTAGTCTATCTTGGAAAACATAGATGCTTATTCAGTGAGATAGAAAAGAATTCTCTGATATACACTTGTGATTCAGGGGATATACTTGTGTTAGTCTGCTTAGGCTGCTAGAGCAAATACTACTGACTGTAAGGATTAAAGAACAGAATTATATTTTCTCATAGCTCTGGAAGGGTAGAAGAAGATAAAGATTTTAGCAGGGTTGATTTCATCCTTTCTCATGCTCTGATGGTCATCTTCCTCTGTTCGGGAGACTTTCTCTGTTATAGTACATGCCTGTGGCCAATTTGAATTGAGTTGGACCCTTTATAAAGACCTCTTTTTAACTTAGCTCTTTGTACTGAGGGTAAGAACTTATACCCATGCATTTGGTGTGTGGGGAATGGACATAATTCGACCCATAACAACACCTAAGGTAAAAGAAGATGAGGAAAAGAGGGGCAGAGGCCAAGTATCTGCCTCGACCCTTCTTCCTTCCAGATTTCTGCTCTCTATACCTCAGTCTTGTTCCTAATGATAAAATGAATCTCCCCCCTACCAAGAGAGAGTCCCCTAAACCAGCTTGCTAGTATTCTTTTCTAGGAGAATTTAGGCTGATGTCATCTGGGAGCTTTTCAACTCTCAATCTTAGAATTAGCAGTCTTTCTCCTTTTTTAAAAATTTCTCTGGCACTGTGAGTTTTTTTTTTTTACCATATTTATTGCAGTCATCTGCTTATGTGCATGGTAATTTTTATCATGATGGGAGGAAATTTTCTGAAGATGAACAAAATATACAGAATACACAGATGAATTAAGTTGCAACTATATATATTTTTTATTATTGTTCTCCTTACTGGGTTAATGTATTTGACTTTAAACATTGACCTTTGAGGAGACATCCTTTTTATTTCTCATTTTGTCTGTTTCCATCTACTGCCTCAAGTTGATGTCCAAATTTCTCATATTGTCATTTTGAAATTCTTTCTGTACTCTGGATTTTGAGCAAACCCTGCTGTGATCATAGTTACTAAACTTGTACTGATAGTGCTATTGTGTTCTAGGCAAAAACAAAAAAAAATTAAAAACAAAATTCAATAAGAGGCAGGATAGTAGAGTGACTAAAACTGGGGACTTAAGCCAGATTGCTGGGGTCAAATTCTGGCTCTGATACTTAGTACTGTGCAATTTTGGCTATGTCACTCAATTTTCAAAACCTCTGCCTTTTCTCATCTGTTAAGTGATGATAATAATAATTCCAACTTCACAGAACCATTGTTAGATTTAAATGAGCGTAAAGTGCCTGGCACATAATAAATGCCATGGAAGTGTAAAATATAGTAATTATTACTCTGCTTGCCTTTGTTCTGCCTAGCTTCCCTGGAGAGTTAGATCTTGCTTGGCTCTTCTGTTTCTCCCCTACCAGTTTTTTCCTTTTATAAGCCAAGGAGGGGTGAACAGTCCTCCTTGGAATGTGTGTTAGGCCAGCTGTCCCACAAATCAGACCAAAAATCAGAATGGTTGACATGCGCTGTAAATTTTGCTTGCATTGGAGAACACTCTGCTTGACAGTCAGAGACAGGTCTCCCCTTCCCCTTCCAGACTCCATTAAAAGCAGTTGCTTCCTGGGCTTTAGGGGAGGCCCCAACCATGACTCTTCTGTGCCGGTGAACCACCATTTTGAAGTCAGGAGTTACCAGGGGAACACTGTATAGTTTTGTCACAGTAAGGAGGAGTAGTATTCTTCTTGTCTTAGTTAAGATCTGCAGAGCAAACATGCCTGGGGGTGTTGAAGAGGAGATTCTCTCATGCTCTGAGGTTGAACATGTTTCTGATCATGGTTGTGTTGTGCCTGTGTCCTTCCTTGGTCTGGGAACTTTACTATCCCTCTGTAACACTTTGTAAGCCACTTCATCATTATAAGTTCTCCAAGGACTCCCAGATTCATAGCTCCACCATCATTTCATTTATAAATATTTCATTTATAAATCCAACTCATTTATAAATCAGCAGGAGTTCAGGGCCACACGAATGTCCTCCTTCTTCAGGCTAGGGTGCCTTGGTGACACAATGACTGTTGTTTTGTTTTAAAATCTTCATTCTTAATCTTCCCATTCTTCCTTGTAATTTGGAGTGCTTCTTGAAATTCACAGTGATTTGTCGCGATGGTCTTGAGAGATCTCCCCTTTTCAGCAAGAACTTTCCCTCCATGATATGGAACCTCTTAGTGGCACCTCTCACTGTATCCTTACTTGCTCCCACCTGCAGCTTCAAAGTTCTCTGCTTTCTCTCCTTATCTGTTCAAGCAAAGCATCTCTTCCTAGCTTTAAGCTCATTTTAGTGCCGCCTCCCAAATTCCCACTGCAGCCTCTAGATGGACAGACACCATGATCATGACCACAGCTGCTAACGTGCCTCTTTCCCCTCATCAAACTCTCATGTTACTGCCTTGGTGAAGTAAGGGACAAGACCTTAACTCCAAGTTAATAGATAATTGAAGTGATTTGTCTCAAACACAGTATGTCAAGACAAATCAACAAGCACTTTGGAAACTATCTAGAGTCAGATGCAATTCATACCAAGAGCACAAGAAGTCTTTTGCTTTTGTCAGGCAGTTTCTTGGGCCATATACAAAAGATATTTCTCATTAATCAAACAAATTTCTCTACCAAGATTAAAGATGTTCACAAATTGGCAGCATATACCATCTTCTTGCAATTTGATAATTTATATTATATAAATCATAAATTTCAGATGTTGATGTCATTTTTATTTTTGAACCATTAATAAGCCTAGGTATTGCTTACAGATGTAGGTAATGGGATGTTACTAAACTGTTGGAGTGATTCTTGCTAGGTCATTTTGCTTCCTCTAAAAACATTTGTTAGAGTTCCCTTTTCATGTCTTGTTATGTTTGGCATAAAGTCTCCATGAATGGAATCTTTTTTGGAAATTTCTCTTAAAATTCTTGAAGGTAGAAATGAAGTGTCAGGTATGAATGGATGTTCAATAAACAGTTAAATTATTGGAGGAGTCCTCTTAGGCTGATCTCCCATGTTGGAGGATAGACTATATTCAATCTTTACTCTCTCTGGGGGAAATTTCACTGATATTAATGATGTAGGGGAAATAATTTAACCCCTGACCTACTAGATGTCAGATACACTGTGTTCATGTTCCCCAGATTGAAGAATGAATTCTAAGGAAAAATAGAGGGTAAGAGTAAGAAAATTTTATTGAGGGAGTTAGCTCCTTAGAGATAGGAAGGGACCCCAAAATGGGTTTCCAATCAGTGCATTTTTAAAAGAAGTTTTATAGAACAAAAAAATCACAAAATGGGTACACAGTTACAAGGAGGGTACAACGTGGGTCAAAACTGTGATCAACCAATAAGATTACAAGTATAGGTGCTTAGGTAATATTGATCCAGTGGGGAAGCAGGCCACATAGCAAGTATACATGGAAAGAACAAAGACTTTTTAGGAAGAGGTGGATTGGGAGGTCCTGCTCACACACTGGGGTGGCTGATGTCTAGTTAGATTTTAGTAGCATTCCCAGGGGAAGCATGTAGGCCTGGGCATTCTGTCTTTATTTTGAGGTTTTATCTTCAGTAGATGAACCTCTGGCCACAGTTGTAATGTGTTCCCTTCCTCTGCATTGACTCCCTGAAGGGTCTACCCCTGACTGACCTATATACCTATAACATTTCTACCTAATTTAGCTGTCATAATATCCCCCCTTCTGACAAGGCACCCCTAAATGCTACAAGGGGGCATAGGGTGATGACCACTCTAGTTACATCTGACTGAAGGGGGTTATAGTTGTGATCAGCAGTCAGAGACACTTTACAGGGAGTCTATCTAAAGGTCCTCAATAGACACCAAGTGTTTTCATCTTGGATAGGCATATGACACTACGTCTGGAGGAGAAGAGGTCAAAGAAACAGTTAAGTATGCATGGGTCAAATAATAAGATCAACAAGACTATTATGAATACAATTAACAAGTATTTCTACCAGGAGGGATCTTTAATAGCATCCCATAAGGAAGGTAAGGAGAAGGTCCAGGAAATTTCAGAATTCAACATGGTATTAACCTGTTGTTTAGTATCTTTAACAGCCATTGAGATATTAACACTTCAATCAAGGATGTACACATAACATTTAGCTCTTACAATTGCACAAATACCCTCTTGTGCTGCTGTTAGAATGTCTAATGTCATCTGATTTTTGAGGACTGCTTGCCTCATTAGTTTTACTTCTTCATTTAGGAGAGAGAGACTAGTAGAGGTGTCGTTTAAATCCTGCTGAGTATAGCTAGCCAAGGCCTCAATGTGTTGCATGATATCCTTTAATACTAGGGAAGATGGAAGCCAAATGATCATCAGTGAAACACACTGTAACACCATCAGTGTCACAGATGGGGTAACTTAGGGTCAATATTTTCCTGCTTTGTAACTATGTAAATTCCGGTGTGCATCTCCCTATGCATCCAGTGGGTAGCCAGGTCTACAAACTGATTCCACAGGATCAATATGTGCCACTGGGGGCTGCCAGGGCAATTAAACCAGTCTGTTGCAGACCAGTCTTTGATCTGTGAAATCATGGTGCGTATACACTGCTCAGGGTTGTCCATCTCAAGTATTTAGTAGAAGTAGGCCAGTGAGAATAAGTGATTATTTGTTCCTAAAGTGGGCCTTTCTACTAAGTCATCCTATAGGTGGAGTCAGCCATGTATAATCATCCCATATCTGAAAGTAGCCATCTTTATATCTGTGATTGTTGACTCTCATGATAGGACCCTTACTATTAATTAATAGGGGTTCTACTAGAGTCTGTAGATGCACTTTAGTGGGATTCTTAGAAAAAATTTGATTATATCCAGGTTCATTAAAGGTAGAGTTTATAGGCCACTCAGTTACCTTGTAATGGGGCTAAATTATGAATCACTGAAATTTTTTTGTATCATCAATAACTTCATAGCTTATTCCAATACCCATGAAATGGGAATCCTCACCAGGGAAGTCCTGATGAATTTGATAATGGTAGCAGGTCACATATCCAGCAATATGTTTGGTGTAATGATGCTTCATATTCCTGTCTCTACATTAGAAAGGAATTATACTGTCTTTTATTATTTTTATTTTTTTGTTTTGAAGAGAATAATACCAACTGAGATGAAACAAAAATAGAGTCAATCAGAACAAAAATATGAACATGGTACAATGACTTAAAAAAAAATACAAGGAGATCAATAATGGCTACCATAATGCCTCTTGTTGTCTACAAAAGAATTGCTCATATCATCAGGCATAATAAAATTGAACCAAACAGTACAGAACAAAACCAATAAAAACAAAACAATGGAGACATTATAGGACTTCAAAAGAAGATAAATAGTCAAACCATGGTGGGTATTGTAGTACATCTTATTGTCTTCAAAGTAGTTGCCTATGCCATCAGACATGATACTATCAAACAAAGCAGAACAGAATTAGATCAGTTGAAACAAAACAATGAAAGCAATACAGAGCTTCAAAGCAAGCTAATCGGAAATCAAAAGTAGTTACCACAATATATCCTGCTATTTTTGGAATAGCTGTCTATGTCATCAAATCTAATACAAGTAGACAAACTGAAACAGAATAAAACCAAACTAAACAGAACAATGAAAACAATATGGGTTTCAAATCATGATAATAGATTAACAATGGCCACTGCCTTCCCTTTTTACACAATTCCTCCCCTTTCACTTTACAGGGGATGTATTGTACATTTTGTATCCCACTAACTCCTTTAGTTTTTAGATTAGGGAGGCAACCTGCTATTCACCTAAGTGATTCTGAACCTTTTTACCCCTGAGCATGATCTCAAGTTGTATCCATTTACCTACAAGAGCCTCAAGGTTATCGTTATAGCTGAGCAGTTTTCCATTATATAAAAGTGTCATGCCTTTCTAACCAATCTGCAGCTGATGGGAAAACTACCCCCATTTTTTTCTGGTTCACTGTCACATAGAACATTATTTTCTCATCTTTGACTTTAAGTCTATAAACCCTCTTTCAGGTTAATTATATTTCTTATATAGAGCATATTGATGGACCCTATCTCCTGACCCACTCTCCTATTTCTTTTTATTGGTGAATTGAGACCATTAGTATTAGTGATTATGGCCAACCGTCTCTGCCTCATCTCTGCCATGCTATTTTTCTGCCATTGGTTGTCTACTTTTCCCCTCATTCCACTGTCTGCCCCGTTCAGTGAGCCCTCTCTGCTGCTGTTCCGGAAACCATGGTCTTTTTTCTCTCTCTCTAGAATGTCCTTCATTATTTTTTGTAGGGTTGAATTGGTGGTCATGAACTTCCCCAGTTCCTCTTTGTCATGGAAGCATCTTGTTTCTCCATCAATTTTTAAAGATAGTTTTGCAGGGTACATCAATCTGGGTTGGAGGTTATTTTCTTTCTGGACTTGGAATACTTCATTCCAAGCTCTTCTTGATTCAATGGTTTGTGTCGAGAAGTCTGTCATGATTCTGATGGGTTTTCCTTTATAGGTGATCTGTTTCTTTTCTCTGACAGCTTCTAATATTCTGTTCTTCTATTGAATTTCTGGGATCTTGATTATTATATGTCTGATTGTAGATTTATTTTGGTTATAGCTGGTTGGAGTTCTGTATGCCTCACTTATCTGAATATCATTTCCTTTTCCTATGCTTAGGAAATTTTCCTTAATTATTTCTGTAAATAGCCTTTGTATTTCACTTGTGTTTATCCCTACTTCTTCACTGACATTTTTAATTCTTAAATTATACTTCTTGTTATCTTCTGGCCTTTGCATTGTTACTTCCTGGTTTCTTGTTATTTTTAAGAGATCTTTCTTTTTGCAGTCACATGTTGCAAACCTGTCTTCAAGGTTTGATAGTCTATTTTTAGTTTCTTTCAAGCAGTTTTGCCAGCTTTCAATGGAGTTTTTAATTTCCTGGTAATGTCTTTGAATCTGTTTCATATATTGTAAATCTTTTTTATATTCGTCATTGATGGTTTCCCTCATTTTGCTATGCTCCTCTATCCTTCCATCTGTGTCTTCTTTAGAGGTGCTTAGCAATTCTTTTATTATGTTTCTCACTTCTTATTTTATCTGAGATAGTATTTCTGTTCTAAGTTCTTTTATAGCCTATTGAAGTTGTTTCTTTATTTCAATTGCTGTTGCTTCGGAAACTTCAGGTGTGCAACTCACAGTCTCTTCTGTGTTTACCTCTCCAGGACCAGTACTTCTTGGGTTGGAGGCTGGAGACTGCCTTTTGCTTCTTCCTCTTGTCATGTTCCTGGTTTCTTCCAGACAAGTGGGTAGTGGAGTCCCCGGAACTTCCTGTGTTGGCTACAATTTCTCTGGCTAGAGATATTTGATGGTGACCGTTGGGTGTGCTGGTATAGGGCTACTAGTGGCTCTTGCAGTGCAAGCAGGGGTGGGGCAGGCTACAGCCTTCCTCCCAAGCTGGTTAACTGCAGGGAGCTCTCACCACATCTAGTATGTGTAGCAGGGTGGAGCTGGTTGGGGATAGCTTTAGGGAAACCTCAGTGGTGACTGTTGGATTGTGCACAGGGGTAGGACTCAGTCCAAGCAATTTCTACCAGTCTGCTCTAAGCTAGGAGTGGCTGAATGAAGCTGGCTGCAGTTCTGGCTCTGGGCTTATCCTGCCGGACTCCAAAATGGCCCCTGGCCAATCACCCATTCACACAGGAGGACTGAGTCTCCCACACTCACCGCCAGCCAGTGCAGTTCTCCAGTCTGCTGCTTCCTTCTACCACTGCGTCTCCCCACAGAGGCGTTTGGGCTTGCCGGCCACCACACCACCTTCACTGTGACAGTGCATCCCCAGGTTTCAACTACGTTTCTTGCACGGTGGTTCCCGCTTTGGGTGAAAGCACCACCAGCTCCTGCCTTCTTCTATTTAAGTTTGTCTTTTTTAATTCTCTCTTTGGGCTTCAGTTCTCACTCTAGGTTCTTCCTGTGTCGAGGGTACCCACTTCCTTCCTTCTTGTCTTCCCCACGATGCTGTATTCCAAGATCTGGACTGTTTCTCTCAGAGAGGCTGTTTACTCTGCTGCTTACTGTTCACCATCTTCCTTGTACTGTGTACTTTGCTATCTTTTAAGTGATAAAGTAATTAATGAAAGAGCTAAGAGTAACATCTCAGATTACTTATTTAAAGACTTTGCTTTTTTTTTTTGAGCAAGGATTTTAAGTCTTTTTTAGGTTCCTAGGAGTTTTTAGATGGTTGTTTACACTCAGCAACAGTGTCTGGTTTGCAAGGTTTGAGTTGGGTATGGTGTATCCAGAAGTCTAGGCCTGCTGCCTTGACAGCTAATGGGGTCAACAGGATCACAATTCCTTCCCAAGATGATCCTAGAGTAGTAGATGATGAGGGAAGAGAGTTTACCAGTACTAAACTTTTCTCTTTTCTTCTGTTCTCTTTAGGCTGACCTTCTGCTACCTATTGAAGAGTCTGTTGGAGTTTAGTCAGTGAAGGGACTTCTTTTAGTAAGGTATCTGTGTCTCAGTCAAGGATAGAATCATTAGTGAGAAAAAGGTATCCACAATGCATTTCAAATGGACTGAGACCTAGTATTCGAGGTATATTTCTTACCTGGGTAAGAACTAAAGGTAGTAGGTGAGACCACTATAGATGGATTTCCTGGGCCATTTTGTAAAGATGCCTGTTTAGGGTCTCATTTATTTTCTCTGCCTTTCCTAATAATTGTAGCCCTCATGTACGGTAAAGTTGATAGAGAATGCCCAGTACCTGAGAGACACCTTGTGTGACTGTTTCTTTAAAGGAAGACCCATTAGCACTGTGTAAGTTCTTAGGAAGCCCAAATATAGTGATGATTTCTAAGAGCAAAACTTTACTATCTCTTGTATTTTTTCTCTTCTACAAGGAAAGGTATTAACCCAGTGTAGGAAAGTATCTGCCCAGATCAATATGCATTGGAGCCCCTTACTCTTTGGCATATGAGTAAAATTGAGCTGCTAATTTTTTCCTGGGTATTTACCATACCTCTGTCTATCTGGAGGAGCTTTGGTCTGGGTAAGAGGATTATTCTTTTGGCAAAGCTCACATGTCTTAACTATCTGTTGTATTGTCTGAGAGAGTCCCATTCCTATGAATAACTTTGAGGGCATCTGGTGGGTCATGTTTCTCCTCAAGTGAAGAATTGATGTGAAGACTTAAAAATTTTCCATTTACTAGCACCAGTAAGGAACAATTTACTATCATCTGATTGTACCATCCTGATGGAAGGAACTGAGAGGCATGGGAGAGAGCCCATTCAATTTCTGACTGAGAATATTTAGGTGTAGTACGACCAAGGAACCCATCCCAGATCAGGACATGAAGGGGGGACCTTCTTTTGCAGTTGCATCAGCCAGTTGATTACTTTGAGATACTTGGTCAACTCCTTTTTGGTGCCCTCTACAGTGAATTACTGCCACTTTGGAGGGCATACAGACAGATGCTGAAAGTTCATTTACCTTCTTATGATACTTTGTAGGAGATCCACTGACTGTCAGATAATTTCTTTCTTTCCATATGGTTGCATGAGCATGCAGCACTAGGAAAACATACTATGAATTAATATTAATACTGATTTTATGTCTTTCACAGAGTTCTGAAGCCATTGTCAGAACTATGCATTCTGCTAACTGGTCATTAGTCCCAGGGGAAAATGAGGAGCTTGCAGATGTCTGATATACAGTCACTACTACATACCCTGCCTTTCTTGCCTCATTTTCCAAGAAGTAATTGCCATCACAGAAGAGGATCCAATCAGGATCAATAGTGGGTGTGTCCAATCAGTCTTCTATGTATGGAGAGTTACCTGTATGTCATAATTTATTTCAATATCAATTTCCTCATTTTCTGGTAGAAAGGTGGCAGGTTTTAAGGAGCAGTATGTCTTTATTTGGTTGGCTGGTACTTCTAGAAGTAGAGCCTGGCATTTAAGAAGTTGTTATCTGATAGCTCCCTTTGCCACATTGTTTGCCTAGAGTCAGCTTGGATGCCTCTGGAACCAGGAGAACTATGGCAGCTACAGCTTTAAGGAACACAGGCTGTCTCTTTGCTATAACATCTGATTCATGACTCAGTTACCTTACAGACTGTTGAGCAATTCCTTCATCCTGGGTAAGTACTTCCAAGGCCATGCCCTACCTTTCACCAACATATAGATTGAAATGGTGTCCTGTTAGTAGGCTCAGTGCTGGAGCATTTATAAGTACTTATTTAAGCTTCTGAAAAGCAGTTTGGGAATCATGTTAAGATGTAGGTATCTGACTTTTGGGCTTCTTTTACAAGCTGATAGATTAGTCATGTGATCTCACCATACTTTGCTATTCAAAGGTGACAAAAGCCTATAATTCCTAGGAATCCCCTTAGTTATTTTTAGTGTCTTGGGCTATGGGAATGAAACTATTGGCTTAATTGTCTTCTTTTAGTTTTTGGTTTCACTTAAATAAGGCACACATATTTTATCTCAAGGATGAAAAGTTGCGCCTTCGGCCTAGAGATCTTAAAATGTCTGTCTGCTGGAAAATTCAGCAGAGCATGGGTGCCTTGGCTAGAGTACTCTTATGAGAAGACATATAACAATGTAAGATCTGCATGTTGTAGAACTATGATTTGGGCAAATTCAAAACATGCCAAGTCTTGAGAAAGCATTTGAGCAAAAAGATGGGGGCTGTCTCTGAACCCTTGAGGAAGCACAATCTAAGTTAGTTGAGAGGCCTGGTCATAAGGATTTTCAAAGGCAAAAAGAAACTGGGAATCTGTATGTAAAGGAATACAAAAAAAGACATCTTTTAAAATCTAACACTGAAAACCAACTGCATCCTCCTGGGTCTGAAAAAAGAGAGTGTACAGGTTAGGTGTCACCAGGTGAATTGGCACTACTGCCTCATTTACCAATCTAAAGTCCTGTACCAATCTCAACTCTCTTTTGGGTTTTTGAACTCCCAAGATTGAAATGTTGTAAGGGCTTTTACAGGTTGTAAATAAAACTTGTGCCCTTAAATTGTCAATAATAGACAATACTCCTTTATAAATTCCAGGCCTTAGAGGGTATGGTCTCTAGTGTGGAAAAATAGTGGGATCTTAGAGGTATATCTGTACCAGGGTAGCTCTTATGCTCTTTTTATTTTATTTTTAGTTGCTGTACTTCAGGATTTATTTCTGTCTCCATGTTGGGGAGGCAGTGTACCTGACCTGGGTGCATGTATGTTACAGTATTCAAGAGAGATAAGGTATCTTTGCCAGGAGGGGAACTGTGCTTTCAGGAATAATCAAAAAGAAACAGAAGAGAAAGCTGTCCTAATCATAGGTGAAGGGTTGTGAGAAATAGTGTTACTTCCTTTCCACTGACCTTGTCACTGAAGTATGGCAGCTGGAAGGGAGGCCAGGGTTGAAAAGAAGGATGAAGAGACATACACAAGTGTCCAGCAATAAACTGGTTTCTTTTCCATCTATTGTCATGGTTACCTTGGGTTCCTCTATGGAGATAAAGTCCAGCCAGAGGGAGAAGGCAGAGAGTGCCCTGGGGTCTTCCAGTATTGCTGGACCAGGTGGTAACATGGGCCTGATCCCTGGGAACTCCATCTCAGGGAGCAGTCCAATTTTTAGTGGTAACCTTTGCAATCAGGGAAAGGCTCAGGGGTACTCTTGTCATGATTTTTTTAAAATTACAGTCTCTTCTAAGGTGGCCTGGCTTTCTGCAGTGGTAGCAGGTAGTTTGGGCATCACGCTCTTCTTGGAGCCCCAGAGATCAGACTTAGAGTTTGTTCCTTTTAATGCCAAAGCCAAGGTAACCACTTCCTCTTGGTCTCTTTGTTTTCTCCCTTTAGCCTCTTCTTAATTATTAAAATGCTAAGGAGGCAAATATCACTAAAATATCAAAAGAGAGATGCCTGAAGGAAAATCCGTTTTTTGTAACTTTTTCCTAATACCTGAAACTGACTGGATAATGAATTTTTTGTTTGTTTATTTTTTTGAGACAAGATCTCACCATGTAGTTCAGGCTCACCTTAAACTCACTGAGTAGCCCAGGTGGTATTAAACTCAAGGTGATCTTCCTGCTCAGCCTCCCAAGTTGTGGGATTACAGGCATGTGCCACTGAGCCTGGCATAATAAACTTGTCTTTAAGAATAATCAGTCCTTTGACCAAAGCAGGATCCAGGGATGTATATTTTATCAATGCCTCTTATAAATGATATAAGAAGGTAGAGAGGTTCTCATCTTCTTTCCTGATGAATGTAACATAAATGAAGGGCTTATTCTTGTCCTTCATAGACAGTCAAATACATGTCTGAAGATGTCTTCTTTTCCAATCTCCCATCTGGTTGGTAGACCAGTAGGGATCTTGTGTAGGAACTGCAATGGCTCCAGTAGGAACCGGCTCTTCCCCTGGCTGCGTGTCTTCTGACCCTCTAAAATTAACAATATGATGTTCATCTTCAATGTAATAACAGCTTATAATGCTGCTTGTCTCTCATTAGAAGTCAATGTTTGATCTAAGAGTAACATTGCATCTTTCAGTATAGTTTGTAGGCCTGAGTCAGTCCCGAAAGACCTCAATATGCTTATCAGGATCATCTGAAAACTTTCTCAGATCTTGTTTGATCTCTTTGAGATCACTCAGAGAAAAGCACACATGGTTGAATTCTCCACTTACCTCCTGTAAGGGATACTGTCCTTGAGGTGCTTGAACAAAATCAGATATGGATGGATACAGCCCAGTAGAGGCTTCAGTTAAAGTTGCCTTGCAGACCTCACCCTTAGAATGTGAAGAGCAAAGAAGGGGAGCCTCAGGCCCAGCAGTAGTGGATGAAGCTTTGATTAAGGTTGACTTGGAAACCTTGTCCTTATGGTCCAAAGGGCGAGGAAGGGGAACCTCAGCCTCAGCGATAGTAGATACATGCAATTATGCCAGATGGCCAGAGGAGTCCGATTTTCCTATGGCTTACATTTACATTTTGAACACAAGTAAGAATTATCACTTAATGCAAAGAAAATTGGAACATAAGGTAATTCTTATTATTTTCTGTCTCATACAATACAATTCTAGTTGTGAAATAGTATCATAATCAATACTTCCCTGTGCATTCTGTTTTGCCTCTGGGGATAGGCAGGCCATGTGGAGGGGCTGAAAAATAGTAACCAGCTCTTTCTCAATATGTGAGGGATGAACAATTTTCAGTGCTTAAGAATGTTTTCCAAAGGAGTAAGAGAACTTGACATTGTTTCCCACCTGAAAAAAGGGGAAATTAGGAATTCCTTTTAATCTCTAATTGGTTTCTATATCTTCTCACAGTGTCCCCAGGTAACCTGCTGCAGAGCAGGTGGCTTCTATGTAGAGAGTGACAAGAAGATAGATCGTGTTAGGCTAGCCATGCTTACTGATACGCACCCGTAAGTTCTTTAGAAGTTCTCTCATACTTCTAATTCTAGCATGTGTTTCCAAAAGCACAAGCTACAATTGCTTCTAGCTATAACAGTCACATTCAAAGAAAGAAACATTGCTAGCAATATTAAACCAATAATCAAGAGACCTGAACAACTGCTTTCCAATTCTTTGAAAGAGATTGAGAGGAAAAAAAAAATCAAAAGGCAATTTGGAAGTGGTTGGAGTACTCATCCTGCAAAAGAGATTACCCACAGAGACAGACAGAAGCAAGCAATGACTCAGAAAAATCCTACCCTGGGCCCTAGGACAAAGAAAGACCCAAGACGTGTGTCTACCTAATCACTTAGGTACTCTTCCTTAGCAACACATCTGTGAAGCGTGTATGTTAAAGCCTGTACCCATTGTTCATCAGTCACAACTTATTTCATGCATTAATGGAAGTATTTTCCTCCCCTACACACATAAATAATGAGAACCAGGTCTAGGAAGGAGAGAGAGAGAGGCAGGAGTTGAGAAATCTCCCTTACACTGATTGTGTTTTGGTCCCTGGAATATTGGGTTAAGAAATAGCTCCTCCTGGTCTCACCCAGAAGCCAGTTCTTTTCATGATGTCTCAAGTGCAGTTTACTGTGCCCAGAACACTTGAGCAGGGGTATCACTTTCACATGTTGTTCTTCTATATGGGCAAAATTCTCCTGTCTCATTTGATCCAGAGACAGAGTTGTCTAAGATGACTCCCCTGTCTTTGGTGTCCGCAAACACTCCTTTTCCATGGACTCAACTTAAAAGTTCTTAATTGTTGAATAGGAGGGAAAGGCTGAGACATTTTGGAGTTCCTCTCTTTCTCATCTTTAGCAGAAACATGCCTCAGAAAAGGAAAGTACAAAGTGATAGATCAGAAATGAGATCAGAAAAAGGAAGTCCTTTTTTAATGCTCATGGTGAGTTACTGAGACAATTTGCCCATGAGTCATTGCCTTCAGTCTGGAAAAGTGAGAGTGGGGAATCTCCGGGCTAAGATTGCCTCCTCACCATCAGATTAGACCTGAAAGGAAACTGAGGCAGAGCAGGCTTGACACTCCGCCTAGAGCATAGAGAGGGACTCAGGCCAGACTGTCCTAATGAAGCCTGTCCTCCAAGTCTGAAGAACAGCTACCATCCCATTGCAAAACTGGCAGTTAGAGTCCCATGCTTTATTACCAAGCATGTATATTTCCTAAATATAAACTAGATTTCATAAAAAGATCCATTTTACAACATTCCATTACTTTTCCGTAGTGCTGTGGTCTAAAATAACAAGCCACAACAGTAAGAACAAGTCAAACAGGTAAAGCAAGGAAGACCAGTAAGTTCAACAATCAGTAAGTCCAAAGGCAGCATTTACAAAACCGAAATACAAGACCTTGCCAGCAAGAGTAAAATGTCCCATCAAAGAAACGTCATAATTTTTCTATTTTCTCAACTTAAATTTATCATCATTTTAACAAAAACAAATGTGTAAAAAGACAAGGCACAAGCAACTGACAAAGATGACAATTTCTGATTACCTAAATAAGTTACAATCCGGAAGCCATGAAACAAAAGCAAACTCTTACCTCCTTCCAGTGATCTTGCTGGGCACCTACTAGATGTCAGATACATTGAGTTTGTGCTCCCCAAAATGAAAGAATAAATTCTAAGGAATAATGGAGGCTAAGAGTAAGGACATTTTATGGAAGGAGGTAACCCCTGAGAGATAAGAGAGATGAAAGTGGGTTGCTAATGAGCCCACTTTTCTTTTTTTCTTTTTCATCTTTAAAAAAATTTTATTTAAAGAGAAAAAACAAAACAAAACACAATAAAGGGTAGCAACAATACAGAATTCCAAGGAAAAAAGGAAAAGAACAACAACAAAAAAACCTAAGAAATTATTACTTGACAAATTACATACTGACTTCTTGGAAATAGCTGTTCAAATTGCAAAGTTAAAATGTGTAAAGTAGACATTCAAACAGTGAGACTGTTAACAGTTCTGCTCCATGATCTGACAAAAACAGCAATATGGTCATCCATCTTACCCACTCAAATATACATGCAATTATATCAATAGGGTAAAATTAAACACAACAAAACAGAACAAAGCGGATCATAAGAAAGCAATGTAAGAGACATAAATTTCAAAACTAGACAATCAGAGATATTCACTCTCTATTGTATTGACTCTTGTTTTCTTCTAAATAGTTGTCCATATTGCCACATACAGGAAATTCACATGAAACAACCTAGTATGGAATTGATCTGAGCAGGATGAGGAGGGCATTTCAGGTCTTCAAGACCAGACATTAGGGAAGCCAAGAATGGCTGTCATAGTGTCTCTCAATCTCCTCAAAACAGCTGTCCATACCTTCATATGTGTTGAACTTAAACAAGACAAAGCAAGCTAAAATCACTTTGAACAAAAAGTGATAGTTTTGCTGGACTTCACATCATGACATTATGGAATCAGCACTGGGTATTGTAGTGTCTCTTTTTCTTCAACGTAGTTGTTCATTTCAACATGTGTTATATAGTTAGTTCAAGTAAACTGTTTATAAGCGCTACACATGCATGAGTCTCTACGTGTATATCTATCCTTTCTGTATTAGCGGGAAAAACAAAACAAAGCAAGATAAAACACAACAATTCCTAGAAAAGCATGAGGCAAAAAAGTCACATAAAACCACAATACAAGGTGATCTACAATGGTTACCATGATGTCTCAGCAGTGTATAACAACATTAATAAAAACGACGTATTGGAGACATTATAACACTTCAAAAGCAAGTAATAATCAAACCAGAGTAGGTATCTTAGTGAATCTTGTCATCTTCAGTGTAGTTGCCTATACTCTTAGACTTGATGCTATCCATCATCACAGATTTAAATAAAATCAGTCAATACAAAGTACCAATCTAACAAACCAGATTCAAATAAGATCAGTCATAATAAGACAGTATAAATTATAAATGGCTTCAGATTAAGTTGATAGGACATTTAGGGATGATTACCATAATATGTCCTCTTATTTTTGGGATAGCAGACCATGTCCTCAAGTCTAGTATAGGTAAGTAGACAAACTGAAATAGTATGTAATCCATCCAAGCAGAGTGGTGAGAATAATGTAAATTTTAAATCTTGTTACCCAATTAACAATATCCTCTGCCTCCCTTTTTTAGACAATTCCTCCCCTTTCACTCCCATGGGGTGTACTGCTTGTTTTGGGTCCCACTGCCTCCCTATATAGAGCATCTCAATGGACCCTATCTCCTGATCTACTCTGCCTGTGTTTCTCTCTGTTAGTATTTCGAGGCCCTCTATACTAGAGATTATAGCCAATCTTCTCTGCCTCATTTCTGCTATTCTATTTTTCTGCCATTGATAGTCTATTTTTCTGTTCCACTCCACTATCTGCCCTGTTCACTGAGGCCTCTCTGCCACTGTTCCTGAAATGCTCATATTCTTGTTCTCTCTCCCTAGAATGTCCTTCAGTATTTTTTGTAGGGTTGGACTGGTGGTCACAAATTCTCCTAGTTCTTCTTTGTCATGGAAGCATCTTGTTTGTCCATTAATTTCTAGAGAGAGTTTTGCAGGATACATCAATCTGGGCTGGAGGTTGTTCTCCTTCAGCGCTTGAATTACTTCACTACAAGCTCTTCTTGACCTGATGGTCTGTGTTGAGAAGTCTGCCATGATTTTGATGGGTTTTCCTTTATAGTTGATCTGTTTCTTTTCTCTGATAGCTTTTAATATTCTGTTCTTATATTTAATTTCTGGGATCTTAATTATTATGTGTCTGGGTATAGCTCTGTTTTGGTTGTAGGTGGCTGGAGTTCTGTATGCTTCATACCTCTGCATATCATTTCTATTTTCTATGCTTGGGAAATTTTCCTTAATAATTGCTGTGAATAGCCCTTGTAATTCCTCTGGTTTGATTCCTGCTTCTTCATACTCATACTTTATTCTTAAGTTATAGAACCTCTTGTCATCTTCCAGTCTTTGTAACTTTACTGCCTGCTCCCTTGTTATTTTTAAGAGATCTTCCCTTTCATGACCCCAAGTTGCAAGCCTGTGTTCAATTTTTGATAGTCTATCTTTGGTTTCTTTCAAGCAGTTTTGCCAGCTTTCTATGGAGTCTTTAGTTTCCTGATAATCCCTTTGAATCTGCTTCATGAATTCTAGTTTTTTTCTGATTTCTTCATTAAATTTTTCTCTCCATTTGTGTTCCTCCATTCTTCTGTCTCTGTCTTCTTGAGAGGTGCCCAGTCCTTCTTTTATTAATCTACTTATCTCTTGTTTAATTTGAATTAATATTTCAGTTTTGGTTCCGCTTATGAGGTCCCGAAGATATCTCTTTATGTCTGCTAATGCTGTGTTTGATGTTGCATTTTTGCTGCCCTCAATCTCTTTTGTATTTACCTCTTCTGGATCAATGTTCTCAGGGTTGGGGGCTGGGGATTTTTTCTTATTTCTCCCTTTCGTCATGTTTTTGGTTCCTTCCATACAAGTGTACAGTGTAATTCCCAGACCCTTTTCTTGTTGGTTAAGGCTCCGCTAGAGGGCACAGGCTAGGAGCTTTAGGGCTTTTCAATAGGTTATCAGAGATTAGAGTTCACCCACGGGCAGTGTGTGCTGGCTCCTCCCTTCCGGGCCAGTCAACCTTTGCAGGCCTTCACTGCGTGAGTGTGCACTGATCTCAGGGAATTAATTTGTAGTAACCCACTGGGTCCCCACCAGGGGCGCGGCCTAGTCCAAGCAGGTTCCACCAATCCGCTCGGTGAGGGGAGCAACCAAATGAAGCACTTCCTTATGGAGTTAGGGCTCTCCTGCCCAAATCCAACATGTTGTCCAGTCGGTTTTCCCTTTACCATGGGAGGGTCTTATTCCCATCACTCACTGCATGTTGATGCTGGTCCCCGAGAACTGCTGGGCTCTCCGACCTCTGACTTCAGCGTGCTGTGGTGCAAATTCACGGTGCCTCTGGGTGGGTAACGTGCAGGGCTGGTCCGTGCGAGCCGCACGCAGGGCTGTTCAGCTCCGCGCTCCGGCGGCTCAAGCCAGTTGCTTCGGCGCGGATTGCTTGTTCAGGTCAGGCAGGAATTCAAGCGGCTTGAGGAGGGCGCCGTGCTCGCTGATCTTCGCTTCACTCATATTCGAGCGGTTTTTTGCACTTTAGTTTGTTCCTGGGTTGTGAGAGTCCATCTCTCTCTGTTTGGGTCTCTCCAGGGTGTTTTATTCTTGCATTTGAGCTGTCTCTGTCAGAGAGGGTCCCTCTCCTGCTACCTACGGGTCCACCATCTTTTTTTCCTCCATGAGCTCACTTTTCAAAGAAAGTTTCATAGAGCAAATATCATGAGATGTATACAAAATCATGAGATGGATAAAATGTGTGTCAAAACTATGATCAACTAATGAAATTAGAAGTATAGATGCTTAGGCGATACTGACCCAGTTGGGAAGCAGGCCACATAGCCAGTTTACATGGAAACAACAAAGACTTTTTTGAGGAAGAGATGGACTAGGAGGTCACATACTAGGGTGACTGCGGTTTACCTAGTCTTTATTAGACCAAGTGATACCAATTATCTTATACTCTGGGAAGGGCTGTAGACCTGCTTATTTTGTCTTTATCTTGAGCCCTGGCCTCCAACTGCAGCCACAGTGTCCTATGTTCTCATGCTCTGCACTCACTCCTCTGATGGCCCAGTCCTCTCTTACTGCCTGTAATATTTCTACCTAGGTCTATATAATATTGCCAGAATGGGACTCCACTGGGTTTAAATAGTGAAGGTGTAGATAAGAAAGACGTGAGATAAACTGAGAAATATATTTCTGCTTTTGTTTTTCTGCTCACAGTGGGATTCTGAAACAGAATCTCTGCAGGAGTTTAGAAGGTTGGAATCCTATCAAAGACATATACTGAATATTTGATGTTTTGAAATAACATTTTAGCAAATGCCTTAGATTAGCAAGGATTGGTGAAAGGAATAAATAATAGAAAATAATATCTTGAAATATTTTAATTCATTCTGAAAAGTTTTGGTTTAATTTGCTTGTGTTCTGAGCTACAATGGCTCTCAATTTGTTTTCCTTACATATTTACATCTTGGTATGCTTGGATTATCATGCTTTCCCCTCTTTTGGTCTCTAAAAAATATAATTTGACTTGAAAGCAGAACCATTTTCAGGTAATGTTTTCTGTTGATGGATCCTCCATATGAGTGTGGAAACACCCTACTGAGTTGATAGGAATGGCAATTTTGCATTGAAAATTTAGAGAAATAGGCACTAAAACAATTTTTCAACTCTTTATTTCTGTTCTCTTTGCAAGAGTGAAAGCTGTTTAAGGTGTAGGTCCTATTCTGTGAAGAAGAGGAGGTCAACCAGTACAATTAGGCAAACACAATGAAATGTTTTGAAGAATGGTTGAAGAAATCAGAATTGCTTAGGTTAGAGGATAAAGTCGGAAAGGCACAGAGCTGTTTTCAGGTGTTCCAGGGTGGACCCTGGCTTTCTTTGTCAGGGAGGGCATCTATCCAGAGGGTGTGGATGGAGAGGAATGGACGTCTGGCACTGTGTCAGGCTGCCCAGCCATCAGAAGTAGTCAAGCAGATTTTGCTGGTTGTCAATCAGGGTGGTGTACACTGGTTGCCTTCATTTGGTTAAAGTTCAGAGGCTCTTAGCGGGGAGGAAGAAAGGCATTACTGCAGAGTTCCTGTGATTATATGTGAGAAGATTCAGGAAAACAGAGAATGCAGCAAAACCGGTATTGTCAGAGTATGTGGGGGAAACCAGGGCTGTGTTCTCAGCTCTGTCACAATATTGCTGGCCCATTTGGACAGAAGAGTTTCATATTTTTAGTGAGGAGTTGAATCAAAATTTCCCAGTTGTCTAGAGTTCTTTCAAATTAACAATTTTAAAATAGTAATTTTCTTAGCCTTCACATTTGATAGCTGGCTGCAGGCCCAGACCACTGATGGACCTATACCACAGGCCAAGAGTAGCAGAGCCATGCACTTGACAGCGCCAAAAGACAGACCCACCACATGGGGCGTGATTTTGGTCAGATGTGTTTCAGAGTCTTTTCTCATTTGTCTTGTAATTAAGTGACCATTTACTGATAGCATTATTACATAGAACCTAATTTAAAATAAAATATAACCTTGGTGGTTATGATTTCTACTTTCATTAAACTATCAGATATTATAGATCTACTATGAGCAAGGTGTCAGGGAAGAGAATGATAAATAAAGAGGACTTCATTTCTGGCTTTAGTAAAGTATTGTCTAGCGGGGAGTGCAGGGTTAGAATAACAATCATGTCATGAGCTCTGTGTAAAGGTAAATGCACTGTGAAAAGGGCATGGTCATTAAATTTGCCTGGCAGGACTCAGATAGGTATGCAGAAGAGTTGACTTTCCCGAGGGTCCTAAGATGAATAGGGCTTTGCCTATTATAAAGCTTATTTCAGGTGCAGGAATCATTATGAGAAAATACATAGAGGTTTGAAAGTCCTTGGACCATTCTGAGAATTTTGAACAATCAGGTGAGGCTAAGTGTAGAGTACCTAGGGGCTGAGGTGGGACTGGGTTAGAAAGGGTTGTGGATGTTATCATAATACTTTGAACTAAGTCTTCAGTGGAGAGCCTTCGAAGCTTTAATGCTGAACACTCTAGTTTATATTGCTAATTCTATTACGGGTTTGTAGAATGGTTTATTGTGATGAGAAATCTGTTAGTAACCTGCATGAGAGGGAAAAAGGGAGAGAAAGAGAGGAGAGGAACAGATACACATACATGGTGTGGGGACTCTGAGAGACTCAGTGTGACATTGTGCTTATGAAATCATCTCTGTCTAAACCTTTCTGGCTGTCAGGTTATCGTAGTAGCTTAGGCCAGTTAAATCTTCTTCACAGAGACTGAAAATTATATTTTTAAGAAATTAAAGGGTGGAAAATTTGGAGCAGGCTTGATAAATGAACAATAACAGCAGCAGCAGCAACAACAAAAACAAATAAAAAGGGGAAGGATATAAAAGACAACCTCAGTTGGCGGCAGTCCAACCCCAGAGTTCAACAAATGCAAAGAACTAAGAATGGGGTAGTGGAGAGTGGGAGGTTTCAAAGGAGTTTTGAAAAGGATTATGCATTAAGTCCTAAACTTAATCATATTATATTGGGAAAAAGCCTGCAAGATGCCCCGGTAGAGATATTTTTCAGAGTTTTGGCTTGTAGACATATAGCAATAGACCTCACTGATGGAAGAAGCTATAAAAATAATAAAATGTTCTGAAGCAATACTTGTTTTAGTGGAAACAGTACCAAACACAAAATTTTGATGAAAATAACCCTGAGAGGGGGTGAAAAAGTGAAATTTTGAGACTATCTGAAGTTATAGAAAGAAAACCCTAAGTTGGATGTTGATGACTTAGGCATACATAAACCAAAATTAAATATAAGGATTTGTGAGGTGGGGTCTAGCTCTGTCTCAAGGTTTGAATGTTCTGATTTTCAAAGGCTTTTCTGAATTTGTGACTGACGAAGTCCTTGGGAGAGGATGGCTGAGTCATGTACCCAGTAAATGGGTGGAAATACAGTCTTGACTTCTTAACATCTTTTTCTCCTTTCTTCCCCCCACCTCTCTCTTCCTCCCTCCTTCCCTCTCTCCCCTCCCTCCCTTCCTTCCTTCCTTCCTTCTTTGATTTTTGAGACAGGGTCTTGCCATGTAGCTCAGGCTGACCTTGGACTCACAGCAATCCTTCTGCCTCAGCCTGCTGAGTGCTGAGATTACAAGCATGTGGCACCAAGCCCACTTCTCAATATTTCTTGACCTCCCAGTAGTTCTTGATTTTATTCATTGCTTACCAGGAAACCTGATCTGTAATCTTAAGTTGATCACTTCTCTATTCTTCTACAAGATCCAGCCTAGTTCCTTAGCCCGGAATCACTATTATATTATGAAAATGGTGTTCTGATTTATCATATATATTATTGCTGAGAAAAGCTCACAGAGATCTTCCAGGCAAGACACAGCCCTGTTCCCAAGACTTATGCTGCTCTGCTTATAGCGTTAGATAGTATTGTACTGGATTAGGACTTCCTAACTTAGGATCCTATGAGTCTATTTGGCCCTGTAGGCTTTGGTTGGTCTTGTTAGAGAAAAACAGCTCACAAGAGACTGAGCACTTCTCTATGACTCAGAATATCATGTTCTTCAGTTGCAAAGAGTTAGAATAGAACCTGGACAGTAGTGGTCTCACAAGATACATCAGTAGGTTGAGGCTCTGTTGGAAACCATCCTCTGTCGTTCATGTTTCACATCATTAGAAGGATCCTGGTTAACCCATGAAAAATATGTAGCTCCCCATGACTGTGATTTGGTGAGGTAGTTCTGTACATAGTGGCCACAGGGCTGAGGAAGCAGGACTTTCTGGCACAAGTGGTCAGCATACAGCATGCTGTGATTTCAGTGTTTTGTTTCACATATCTTTGCAGCGTGGTGCCTGCAAAGCATGTGCATGAAGGCACTGGTCTATTCCTCAAAATCCCACTTTAATAGTTGTCTGTTTTGTGAATGAAGAGACTTTTCACAACTCTCAATCTAAATGTGTCAAGTGCTACCCATTGTTTGGGTTGTCTTAATACCTTTTTGTTTTGTACTTTTTAGATTTATAAAGTCAAATGTGATTAGCCCTTGGTATGCAAATCTCCAGTGGGAATAATTTCAAGGACAAATACATGTCCAAATCTACTGAAGTCTCAGACCTGTTTACATCTCAAACATGACTGAACTTCTAAAGTGCCCTGGAAGTGTAAGTGGGGAGAATCTGAAGAAGTCCTTGGGCTGAATCAAGTATGGCTACCTAAGGTTGGAATCAAGGAAACTTTTTAGGCAGATCTGTCATAGCCGTGTCTGCCATAGAGAGCCAGCTCTCTGGCTGTCACAGCTGCAGTGATCTGGCCCTTTGTAATCTTCCCTGGATGTGCGATGATAATCACCCAGTACAGATGGTCTCCCATGCTTCGCGACAGCCCCTCTGGGTATGCATGATGCGCAGCGGAGTGATGTGGGTATGTGAGTGGGCAGAAATTTTCTAATGTGTCACAGTAATAACAATGCAGAATCCTGTTGCTGCTCAGCTCCTCCTAGATCTTCAGCTCACACAGCAGCTGACTTGGTTCACAGTCCTGTGTGAATGCTAGGCCGTCAGCAATTGATAATGAAAAACACCATGGGAACCAGGGGGAAAATGATAGCTTACTCCAAGGGTATAATGAGATGAAATTAACACAGACAGTAAAACACACAATTTATGGTGTCTTTCTTTTGTAATTAAAAAGAACCAGTAAATACCTTTACTAGAGAAATCTGAGAATCTATTAGAATTCCATGTGTTTTAGAGGAGGGTTTTATTCAGAAATCGACTCTAAAGAAGCTTATTTAGAAGCTTCCACTAAGGTATAAGAATAGGTAAAAAAGATCCCTCTTTTGAGTACTATGACAATTTTGCTCAGTATTTATTACCTAAATGGTTGTCATGTTGTCTGGCTTTAGAAAGAGATGCTAAAACTGAGTAATTAATTTTACTATGAAGGCTATGTATTTTGTTCTTTGTTGAAATGTCAGTGGGTTTTTATGTTCCCAACAAACAAATTCTTTATTTTATTTTATTTTATTTTTATTTATTTTTTTTTACTTTTTTAAATTTTATTTTAAAAGGGAGTAAAATTAAACACAACAAAACAGAACAGAATGGGACATAAGAAAGCATAAATTGCCTTCACCCCCAGGAAGTCTCCCAGAAAGCAGCATCTCAGCCTGTCTCTTTGGGACCTGAAAGTCTTGGACCCGTAGAGTGGCCTGGGCTGTTTGAATCCAAAGTCTGCGCAGACCTGCATCTCGGCGCGACTCTTTGGGACTGGTAGGCCCACCCTTCATCCGCAAGGAACTGCCTGGAGATCGGCATCTGGGCCAGGTCTGTTTGGGCCTGTAGCCCCACCCTTCACCCCCAGGAAGTCTCCCAGAAAGCAGCATCTCGG
>PVJX010027159.1:0-25112 GCA_004027295.1 Dolichotis patagonum | reverse complement strand
GGCTGGGGACTGGGGTCACCCATTCGGAGGCTGTTCCTTGGTGATTCGCGGTGTTCCTGTGGGTCCTTCCAGCTGGTCCTGTGAGTGCCCGGCCCTCTGAAGTGACTCCCCCAGGAGTGCGTGCCCCCTGACTGCCCGGCTCATGCTCACAGGCAGACCAGCCACTGCCTGCTGTGTCGCTTGGGCGTGTTGCCTGGATCTGTCCTGCACTGCAGCACGTGTTCACGGTAGTTGGGTGGCGTGTGACTGTCATGTGACACTGGGCACTGAGGTGGGGAGGAAGTGCGGTCTGTCACCAGTGTCCCGGGCAGGCACGGCTGTGCCGTGACCGTGTCCCATCCCCGAGGCTGCATGGTCTCCCATGCTGAGCATTAAAGTCCGTGAGCATCTGTCACCTTCTTCGCACGCGTGTGCTTCATTTCCCTTCTCTGCTCGGACATCACCGTGGTGACGCAGCAGGGCACTGAGAGGTCATCGGCGAGTCAGCCATGCAAGCATCCGTCACGTGGGTGTCGGGGGTGTGTGTGCCCGTGAGTGTTGCTGGGCACTGCGGGCATCTGAGGAGCTCGGTTGAGTGGAGCCGGGCTCCGGGCACGGTGCACGGTGGCTGTAGCCTCCTGTGGCTGCTGCGCTGTTGGTCCAGCCCCACACAGGTCCAGGCTGGGCAGTACCAAGACCACGTCGCCCATGGCTGAGGGCCATGTTTCCTGCTCCACCCCCACCCCCTTACTCCTTAGGTCCTGGGGATGAACCTCAGGCCTGGTGCATGCCAAGCGAGCTATACTCCGGCCCTTTTAAAATATTTTTACTTTGAGATAAGGACTTGCTGAATTGCCCAGGCTGGCCTCAAACGGGATCTTCCTGCCTCAGCCTCAGCCTCCCTGGTCGCCTGGCTCCCGGGCGTGCTCCCTGTGCTCCCGGGTGTGTCCTTTTGACCTCCGTCACGGTGGGACTGCGGAGCGGTCTCTCCTCAGACTCTACAAGCCCAACCTGTGTTCTCCACTCAGGTAGTGCTGGAAAGTGGGAGACACACTAGTCACTTCTAGATTATGATTTTAGCCCTAAAATTGTAATTGTTATTTGGAGGAAAAAGTATTTATTGAAATAAAATTTTCTGTTAATTAAGTTGGGTAACATTTTCTGGATTCTGGTTTATTTTGTGAAATGGATTTGACCAGTGCGATGCAGGGTGTCTGAGAGCAATCTTTCCTCGGCGTGGCCTCTGTCCCTGTGTGACAGTGTGAGGGACATGGCCAGCAGTGCCCGGCCCAGGCTACGCCCTTCCCTTGAGCTGGCAACACAGCCTTCCAGCCAGGTGTGGGCGTCAGGGGCAGAGGCTGCCTGGGTAAAACCTCGGGCTCCCGAAGCGTCTCCACGCCTCTCGTCCCTCTGCCCCCTCTCCCCAGCTGCCTGGCCTTTGGGGGAGGGTGGCTGCATGTGCTGTGCTGTTCCGGAGCCGGGAGGGAGGGGCTCCGTCGGAGCCACCGAGATGGGGCGGCGGGCCGGGGCTGCGCAGTGCTGCAGCCCTGCTGAGTCGGGCCTGGTCCCTGCAGGTGCGAGACGCAGAAGCTGTGTCCGTGGGCTGGAGATGGGGCCTGGTGAGGGTGGTCCTACGCTGGAGATGGGGTGTCCAGGAGCCCACCCAGGGTGCAGAGGGCCCGAGTGTGGCTGCGCCTGCCATGCTGGCCCAGGGTGCGGTGTCTGGGGCTGACCGGTCCCAGGATATCGAGCTGGCTTCCTCCTTGGCAGAAGAGATCTTGCCCGTGCCTGGGTGTGGAGAGGAAGATAAACACAGCACCCCACTTCTGGGCCTCGGAGGTGGAGCGGCAGGGACAGTGTGGGCCGTGGGGAGCCGTCATGCTTCGGATGCAGTATGGGCCTAAAGAGTTGGTTGCTGAGCTGTGGTTTTCAGTCACAGTGATAAATCGCTGCTCTCTGTTTTCCAGGAACAATTTAGGTCTTGTCCATCGGTCTAAGATGGTCACTTCGGTTTTGATAGCAGGACGGCGCTGGCTGCGGTGAGCAGAGGTGGCTGCACCTGCAGCAGCTCAGCACGACCTCGTGGCAGTGTTACTCCCCGACCGTCCGTGCTCAGCCCCGAGCTCCCCAACGCGTGGCTGCTCAGCCAAGTCCACTTAGCTGGGCCAGGCTGGCTCTGCTCCTGCCTCTCGTTGGCTGTCGGTGAACCAGCAGGTGGGGCTGGTGCGGTTCCTGCCCCGCGGCACTGATCCCAGCACACACCGCAGTGGTTGCAGCCTGACGTGTCTTTTTTTGTTGTTACAATTTTTTGAGACAGGGTTTTGCTATGCAGTTTAGCCTGACCTTGAACTCACCATGGAGCCCAGGCTGGCCTTCAACTTGAGGTGATCCTGCCTCAGCCTCCTGAGTGCTAGGGTTACAGGCGTGCGCCTTGTGCCAGCTGAGGTATCTTCTAAATGTGACCATTGTCGCCTCAGTTCCTTCTCTGTGCCCAGCGCAGTGGGCAGGTACAGGCGTGTGTAGTGTTAGAGATGGCTGAATCCAGAGTTTGTTCACAGAAGACAAGCTGTGCTGTGTATCTCAGCCCCAGAGTGCACACGGTGTGCGGACCTCACCGTGTTGTCGTTGTACACTGGCAGCCGCTTACCTGCGGGGACAGACCTTGCAGGGTGTGGACGGACTTCCCTGTGCCGTACCCTATGTGTGCAGCAAACCAGGCCCACAGAGCACGTTGGAGACGCCGTCCGACAGTGTCCCGGGAAGCCCTCCGGCCCTGCAGAGCGCTGGGCAAGCACGGACAGCACCGGACTGCACTGCCTGGGAGCTGGCCTAGCCCACACTCCCTGAAGACAGGACCTCACGTGAACTCCAGCAGGAGGACGCTTCCAAACTGGCGTTTCACGGCCTCTGCATGTGGCACGTCGGGCACTTCTGACCATCTAGGGATGACTCGGTTTCTCTGCTGCGTGTCCACAATGGTCCTGACTAAACCGCACGCGCACGCGCGCACACACGTACATACACGTTGAAAATGGGAAAATACGAGCACTCTGGTTTAGACTCCTGCTTCTCCACTAACCCTGTGTGCTGAAATGCCTCTTTTCAGATGACCTTCTGTAGCAATTTTAATACAAAACGGACTAAATTTTTCTTAAAATGTAGTTAAAAATTTGTAACAATTAAAAATGTATCTTGTAATTAAAAATATATTAAATTTTTAATATAAAGTATTAAAATTTTAATACAAAATGTATTAAAATGTACAGTTTAGTAGTTTACTAACTCTACTTTTACGAAAACCAGCGGCCTCCAGCGCCTAGGTGGACCAGATGTTGTGAAAGGTGCCATTTGCCCTTTGCATGCCGCATACCGCAAAGTGACCATGAGGACGCACAGCCCCGAGGGGCCATGGCCACTGCCTCACCGGGGCGCCACAGCCACGCCTGCGTCTCCTTCCCTCTGAGACCCAGCACGTGAACTGTGTGTGTTCCTCAAGGGGTTCACCGGTCCCCCCCAAAGTGACAGCTCACGAGAGTTCTAACAAGAAGAAACGCATGTGACGCCTTGTTTCACCACTTCGGCTCTCTAACGTGTGTCCGGCACCTGGTGTCTCTCAGGACCAGCTGTCTCTGGAAAGCTCTTGGCATTGTCAGGACACACGCAGTAATGCGGCCCAAGAGGCCTGCGCAAAACGATGGTCACTGTATGAGCCACGTTGTCACGGGGCCACCAGCCCATGCTGGACCCGCGCAGTCTTCTGCTCCATGTCCTCCCGACCACAGGGCATCGGGGACCTGTGTCCTCCTGTGCGTCCCTTCTGCAGACGCCTCCCGAGCTCTACTCCAGAAGGTGCTTGTTTTTCCAAACGAGTGGCGTTTCCACAGTGTGCAATTTCCTTCTCTGCCCTGTCACGGTCGGCAGCCTCTGCACATCTCTGTTGTCACTTGTGGCAGGTTTTCTTCTAAAAGGTCAGAATTGAGGCGCAGCGTTGTCATGTGCACACAGACCTTCTAAAAGCGGCCAGTCGGTCTCCCCAAAGGCAGGAGGCACCTCAGCTCGCCAGACGGTGATGTTTCTCTCTGGCGACCACCCACGCCCGCCAGCACAGCACCATGCGCTTTGACCTGCCCTCACGGCCCGCGGCCCCAGCCTGCGGGTTTGGGGTGGAGACTCTGCAGCCCAAGGGGTTCTGGATCCAAGGCCACTGCTGCCACCAGGTCATCAAGGTGGGGCAGGGAGCGGCGTGCTGTCCTCAGAGCCTGGCCCAGCCAGTGGGCAGTCTCAGCGAGGGACACAAGTGCCCCCAGGCAGAGGCTGGCCATCCTCAGCCCCAAAGCCCCCTGCCCAGATGAGAAGCACCCCAAATTGCCCACCTTGTCTCTACTGGACTCCTCCAGGGCCTTGGACCAACGTCTCCACGATGAGCAATGAAGCCACTGGTCAGATGCCCCCGTGGTGTCCCGTCTGTGTGTGCATTATGCCCATTCTGTCATGTTTTGATTTACCTGGCTGTTCACTGTCACATGGCCTGTGATATTCAGAGGGGCCCAAGGTTTGCAGGACCACCATGTCTGTGTCTGTGTTGCTAACACAGGCCAAGAAGGCACCTTCAGATCCAGTCTGTGTCCAGCCGGCTGAGCACTTCACTGGCCGCTTCCCGTGTGAGGTTGGGTCACCTCTTGCCCCAGGGCGGATGTGCAGGGCACCCACTGTGTCAGCTCTGCTCAGCTATCATCCTAGTCCGTGGTGTTTCGGGGGTGTACAGGGGTTGCAGATGCAGTCAGGTCTCCCCAGACAGCCCTGCAGCTGGCCAGGAGCCTGAGGCGGGCCCAGGTGGTTTGGGGGTTTTCTGTTACTTCTTTCATTGCTTGTCCTGATTGTCTGCAGCTGGTGTGGAAAAATTCAAGCGAGTAACCGTGATCTTCTGAGCTCTTGTGACTCGGACAGGGCGAGCTAAGCAGGCTCCGTAGCCTGACCCAAGGCCCTGTGTGTCGTCTCGGCCTCGAGCAGGGTGGTCGCGGGTGTCCCTCCTGTCTGTGTCGTGGGTGTCCCTGGCAGGCTGTGGACAGTCCCTTCCTGGTTGTGCTGGGGGGCAGCATCTGCCGAGGCAGCTGTCTGTGCTTCCTTCTTCCTGCTGGCGGCTTCCCCCAGGCGCCCTTCAGGGATGCGGGCTGACTGGGTTCCCCAAATGGCACCGCTTGGCTGAGTGTGCGTGACCCTCCCTGCTGGCTGGTGACGTTTTGCTGAGCTGGAGGCCATGCTTTTGTGATTTTTCCCAGCGTGGTTCTTTGCAGATCTGTTGTCAGTTACGGTGGCAGCAGAGTCATCTGGGATGTATGGCTGCCGTCTCTCCCCTTGAGGAGAGCCGTGCTGACCTGGAGATCACAGGTGCATTGGGCATCCTGTGGGCCAGGGTCTGAGGTCACAGCTTGGCAGGACTGGCTCCCCTGAGGCTTGGGTTAGTGCCACCCCTCCGTGTCCTCACACGGGTCAGCCCTCTCTGCCTGGGAGAGATCCCCGGGACTGGGCGAGCCTCAGCCGTGGCTGCATCTTGGCTTCCTTGCCTCTGAAGACCTGGCACCACCTTGCAGTCAGTGGCGGGTGGTCACATACAGATGTGGGACACCGTTGGCCTTTGTGGTGGTACCCACGGTGGCTCCATAGCCGGGTTTCTGCCGCGAGGCGAGCTGTTGCCCGGGCGGACCGACCGCCTGGCTTCTTCACCCCATGCCCCGTGACATCCCTGAAGGCACCTGAGGGACCGTCGATGTGTGACGCAGGCAGAACATTGAGTGGGTTCCCACGAGCCCTCTGCTCAGGGAGCAACTTCTACCAAGATCCCTAGGGGCTGGAGAGGAGGCCACGCCCTCTGCTTGAGGACCTTGGCTGGCCCGTCTCACCCCCATGAGCTGGTCACCGAGCCCCTCCCATGCATTCAGCACGTGCAGCTGGCCCTAGGCTCACGGGGAAGACCCGTGAGATCTGGGGTTTACACAGTGATGCACCCGGGCTGCCTGTCGGGAGTGTGCGGACTGCTGGCCCGCGGGAGACCCACGCAGAAGGACGCCGTGGGTGCGGGAGACCCACACAGAAGGACGCCGTGGGTGCACACATCGCAGCCTTGCCAGCCCAGCAGGAGGACACACCTGTGCTGGAGATGCTGGCATCTCTGGGTGGCAGAGGGGACGGCTGGGCTGAGGTCGAGTTCTACAGCCAGGTACCTAGGCCGGCGATGGCCCGGTTTGTCTGTGCCTCGCTGCTCTGGTCTGCAAGTGGGGCTTGGTGTGCCTGAGCTGCAGCTGACGCAAGCCTGCCAGGACAGGACACCTGACCCACAGGGTTGCCTGAGGTGGACGGCAGGGACAAGGACCCTGGCATCAACCCCACCTGCACTGCAGCCTTGGCTCCTGCAGGACAGCCTGGGGCAGCAGGGCTCGCTATGCTCCTCTGTGCCGGAACTCAGGGCCCCGCCTGCCTCCAGGGTGCTGCAGGGCACAAGGTCGGGGAAGCTGGGCCGGACCAGGAGTTGGGGGCCCGGGATGAGCAGTCTGGGCAGCAGGATGGCCAAGTGCACATCCACATAGCCTGAGGCCACCGCTGCCACTGCCTGGCAAGAGGCCCCTCACTCGGTGGTAGGGTCTGCTCGGCCCCAGGGTGGCTGTGGCACGTCCTTCACCGGCCCTCCCTGCAGTCATTAGCGCCCCACTTGCTCACAGAGGTCGGCCTGACACAGACTCAGTTCCACCCAGGGTCCCCAGGGTCACGGACGGTCATGGATGCAGGGAGACGGGAGTTCAGGCCCTGGGGCCACAGCACAAGGCAGCGGGAGGCCTGCAGGACACCCTTGCTAGGGAAGGGGAGGCCAGCCTGTGGCTGCAGCAGCCCTGAGGGGCAGAGGGACACAGTCACCTGTCGCTGCACTGCTGAGCCCGGTGAGTGGAGATTTGGAGCTTAGAGGCACAGAGGGTCCATCCTGGTCCCTGGTCCCTGGTCCCTGCCATAGCTGGGCATTGAGTGGGACCATGGTGGGATCTGGAAGGGTGCTGCCCCTCAGCCACCTGGACAGTGCTGGGCTTTGCCGAGGCACTCCCCACAGGCTGGACAGGCAGGGCCAGGGTTAAGACCAGGGTCCTGGGGCCAGTGCCCAGATGCCACCTCCAGGCCCTGCTGCTGCCAGCACCCCCTTCACCCCTTTCCTTGCTGGTCACTCTCAGTGGGGTGAGGCGTCCTGTGTGACAGAAAGGGGGCATTAGCGGGCCGGTCGTGCCCCTGGCAGCCCTTAGCTGAGGCCAGCTGCGGGCCATGCCGGTCTCTGTCTTCCTGTGGGTCCAGGATGCAGGTCTGGTGCAGCACTGCTCGGGGAGCCCCACCCTGCAGCCCCGCTGAAGCTGGGGCTCCTGTGCAACCTGACCTGATCACAGGCCGAGCCAGTCCCCTGCCACAAGCACTGTGAGGGGCTTCCCCGGCTGCTATGGAGTGTACCCCAGGGCCCTGCTCCCCTTGGCAGGTGCTTTTGGGAGGAAGGTGCTCACAGGGCTGCACAAGCCCCATGGGCATGGGTGGCCAGTGACTGCTGGGCCTGGCCCAAGTAACAGGAGACTTCAGATCTGCTCGGAGTTGTGCCCAGCACCCCAAGAGCACCCCAGAGCTCCAAGCCCAGGGGCCGAGGCTGGATACCCAGCCCCTACAGAGAATGCCACAGGAAGCCAGGGTCCCCAGGGCCCTGTGCCTGAGTGTCCTGCACCCTTGGAAGTGGTCAGGGAGGCCGGGTAGGGAATGCCGTGCCTGTCAGGGGCTGCCCGGAGCGGTGCGGGGTGCAGGTGAGCTGGGGCTGTGGGTGTTGCCTTCTCTGTCCTTTGCACCTGTCTTGCCCCCATCTCCTCCAGGCATCTCCTGGGAGCCCACACGTTCTTGCGTTCTGGCCACTTTCAGGGTGTCTCTCTGTGGTTTCCAGGAGGCAGCAGGACCCATGGCCAACTGCCTGTCCCTTACCACCTGCGGCAGCCACTCGTTCTGGACCAGCAGCTTTTGGAGAAATCAGAATAAAAGGCTTCTCACGAATATGGTGTTTCCAGAGTCCTAGCTCTGGTGGCAGCTCGGGTCCCTGTGAACACAGCCATGCAGCAGATGTCTGGGGAGAGCTTCTAGGGTGCCGGGCAGGAGGGTCGGTGGGGTCAGGACCCTGCTCCTCGGTGCTGAGGCTGTTCTGTCTAGACCCGGGACCCCCAGACCAGGGCAGCCGCCCGCACGTGGAAAGCATGGAGGCCGAGCACAGCACGAAGCTCCCAGGTGCACGGGCAGCGTTTATTGGGCTGGTGACTGACGTCTCACAGGGCAGCTGGGCTCCTGGCCAGGGTGGCGGTGGACCAGGGCACCCCATCCAGGGCCTGGCTTCCTCAGTAGCTGAGAAGGCCTGGCATACCCACCTTCGGGGTCACCCCCAACCCTGCCAGGGACCAGGAAGACGCTGCTGTCCACAGCCACATGCTACAGCCCAAGTCCAATGTGGGGGATGACCCCCCAGGTGCTGCCCAGAGCCAGCACCCCTTCCAGTCAGGTCTGCACAGGGAGCTGGGGCACAGCGTAGGACACAGGGCGAGGGCACCGGCGAGGCAGGCTTGGCTCACCCTGATGCAGGACGCTGGGAGTTCCCTGGAGTCACTCAGCCTGGGGACCTGAGCTGGGGTCAGCTGAGACACAGCCCGGGGCAGTGCTTGCACAGGCCTGGGGTTCCACATGCCGAGGGCCACAGGGTGCTTTCTGTCCCTAAGAACGCTGTGCCTCGGACTTCTAGGCACTTTCTGAGCAGGCATCAGGCAGGCCAGGGTAGGGGCACAAGTTGGATGTGTGTCTGAGTCATGCATCGGGCAGCCCGGCCCTGGGCGTGTCCCACCTGGTTCTAGCAGCTCTGCTGTCCCTGAGGCCTGGCCTGATGTCAGGAGTCCTGCCCTGTACCCCAGCCTCTTGACGTACCCGAAATGGACAGAGACGAGGTGCACAGCCCTTCCCCCAATGGGAGGGTCCCCAGCAGCTGTGGGTCTCAGAGCTGTGCCCACCCCAGGCCTGTTAGGGGTCTCCTGCCCCTGGGAGCTTCCCGGATACTGGGCAGCCCACCCCTGCAGACCTGCCACGAGGGGCTTTGCAGCCTGCACTTTGGAAGGGCTGTTGCTGGCCGAGTCAGGGTCAGAGGGGGATCACAGCAGGCATTTTCAACCCTGCAGCAGGCGCATGCAGGTGTCCTGCAGCCCTGCAGCCAGAGCCGAGGGCCCCGGACACGCAGCCTGCAGATTGCAAGAGTTGCCAGGCTCAGGGCGAGGTGATCGGTCCCTGACCGCCGCCCTGGAGGAGACTGGGGAAGCCGAGGACTGCAGCCAGCATCCAGGGCTAATTGTGCTTCTTGTGTTGGGAATTAGGAACCAGGCTTTGCTCGGATGCGGATGTGCTCCACCTGCCCAGCGTCCCCAGGAGCCAGCACAGTCTTGGTGTAGGAAGAGAGGTCTTCTGACTTCGTGCAGTTCCAGGCTGAGTTCCAGCAGAGGGCGCACTTGCATGGTTCCAGTGCCCCGCCCTGTTGGAGCCTTAATGGGCAGCTCCGTGCAGGCCACGGGCTCCCTATACCAGCTTCCTGGGCACCCTTCTCTTCCCGGCCTCCAGCAGCACCCAGGGGTGGCCATGCAGGGCAGAGGACTCCGGTGGTGTCCAGTCCCTGCCCGTCCCCTCCCAGCCACCCTCTTTTGCCTTCGCCGGGTCCTGGTCACGAGTTGCGGTACAGCTGTGAAGAGACGTCAGTCGTACAGGTTTGTAAAAACAGGTTAAAAAGCCACTTCCCACCAGCTCCAGGGCGGTGCAGAGGCCCTGCTGCCCCTGGCCTGCACAATGCCTTGCCCACGGCCGCGGCCCAGGAGCCACCGTGAGCACCGCTGGCCAGGGCAGGGCGTGGCTGCGCCCTCTGCAGCTTCACTGCTGCCCGTCGGGGCCCAGGCCCCCGGCCCCCGGCCTCAGAGCTGCGTCTCATCTCGGGTCTCCGGGTTGCACGAAGACAGTTTGTGGCTGCAGCTGCTCTTGTGGTTCGGGGAGCTGCTGGCCATGTGGGCCAGGGGGTCTGAGCGGATGAGGTACCTGCAGAGGACAGTGGGGCCTGGAGCAGTGGGACCTCTGCTCATGCCCCGTGTCCGCTGCATCTGGGCTCCCACCAACCCCGCGCCCGGCAGCACCGCAGCGCACTCACACAATGTCGTTGGGCTCCAGCCGCGTGTCAGGCGGGGGATTGATGAGGACGTAGGAGAGGGTGTTCTGCTGGTCGTTCATCTCATCTGCAACGGACACAGCCCCCCAGGGTCACCGCCTGGCCCTGTCCACATGGTGCTGCAGGGCCTGGTGCCAGGGCAGAGAGGTCACCCCAAAGCTTGCCCAGCCCAGGCAGCAGCAGAGGGGCATCACAGCAGGGTGGGCCGGAGCAGAGGCCATGTGCACACCTGCAGACACCCCCGCACGTGCCGGGACACACCTCCTGCACACACACAACTCCCCTGCACACGTACACACAGCCAGCCCAGTGTGCCCACATCGCCCAGCCCAGCCCAGCCCGTTCTCCAGCCTCCCTGATGTCCTGCAGTACCACTGTCCCTGGGGCACCCCAGGCAGCCACCCTCACTCCCGGTCTCAGCCCTTGGTATTGGACCCCAGTCCCAGGCAGCCGTCAGCCCAGGCACCCACTGAACTCATGACTCAGCAGGACCCTCCTGCCAGGGGCAGGGGTGGGGGCCAGAGCCTGCCCACCCCGGGAGACGGCCTGCCTCGGTGCCACCCACAGGGTGAGGGTGGCTTTGGCCAAACTCCAGTCCATCTCCCAGACTTCATACTTGGTCAGCAGGATACCCTGGCCAAACCCAGGACTGAAGTGTGGCCAGTGTGCTGGCAGTGGCATCGAGCACACTGGCCTCTGTTTACCCACATGATGATATCCAAAGGCACCCCAGACACCCAAGAAGACCACATGGTGGCCTGAGACCGGACACCTCCCCTCCTGGCCCCTCCAACTTCACCCTGCACATCCTCTCCCCAGGGACTGTGTGGGCCATGCTGCCCAGAAGGCACAGGGTCTTGGCAGGGCCGGGCAGTGGGGTCTGCAGCAGGGGCGTGGGACCTGCCTCATGTGTGTGAGGGCTGCTGGTTCCCAATGCCAAGGACAGAGCTGCAGCAGAGGGGGCGGGGTGAGCCTCGGGGACCCTGGGCAGGTGAGCCAGGGCCAGCATCGCATCCGTGACTGGAACAGGTCGGCCTGACCACCCTGAGCCTCCGCAGCACAGGGCTTATTCTGCCCCAGGGGCACAGCTGGCAATTCTGGCCACTGCCCTTTGCTGGCCCCAAGTGAGGGGTGTGGGCCCCAAAACCACATGCCCCATGCAGCCACGGTGCAGGTGGCTCTCCCTGGCCCCACACCTAAACCACAGGGCCATACCACGGTGGGGCCACCCCAGGGCACAGCCCAGGCCTGCTCTGTGCTGGTCAGCTGTGCCTTCAGACGAGCAAGGACGTCTGCAGGGCTGCCATAGCCCATGGCGAGGCTGAACTAGACCTGGCTCTGTGCCTCTGGGGCATCGGGTGTGGGGCATGCCCAGTATGTGCGCTGACTGCTGGGCCAGCCAGCGGGCTGTGCTATCCTGAGTGACCATCTCTGTCCATGCATGGACAGGTAGCCTGGCCTGGCTCTCAGGGTGATGGCAGAGGCACCCACTGGGCCCCTGCAACCAGACCCTTGCTCTTCCAGATGCTGCCTCCTGGGGCTGGGACTGCCCCCAGCGTCCACTCATGTGCCTGCTTCCTGGGCCTGGCCAGAGCCACCTTTGCCTGGCTGCGCCTTCCTTTGCCCCATCTGCACCCCAAGAGCCTGGCACCCTGGGGTACCCCCTCCAGCATGACTGTGCCCTGCTTTCTGTCCCAGCCCGGGTGCCAGCAGTCATCTGCTTGTGGGGGTGCAGCTACAGCCCCCTGGCCTGGACCCCAATGCCATCTCCCTGGCCAGAACACAGGTGGCACTCGGGAAATGCCATGTGCAGGCACATGCAAGCCTGGGGCCCTCGGGGTCTGCAATCCGCCCACCCTGCCCAGGAGCCAGAGGGATGCAGTACAGCCAGGCGCAAAGGCAGTGAGTGTCCCGTTCACGGAAGCCACCTGCCCTGGGCTGAGCCCTCATGCCCAGCCGAGGGCACTCTTCCATTAACCAAGCTGTGGGACCAGAGTGGGGAGCAGCTGCCCACAGCCGAACTAGCAGAGGGGCCTCCCCTGAGCTGACCCTGCCTACCCGCCCCAGAAGCCCCAGAGCCCTGTGGGGTGACCAGGAGGCCAGGCTTGTCCTCTGCAGCTCAATAGGTGGGTTTGGGCTGTGGGCATGCACCATGTACCAGTGGCCCTGGACCAGCGCAAGCAGGGATGACACGGGGACGCATAGTCCTGCCAGGCCACCCTTGCCCTGGCCACTGCCAACAGGGAGAGGCCTGGCCTGCTTTTGTCTCTCCTGCCACTGCCTGACCTGGCCAGGTGGTGACAGGTTAGCCCATGGCCTGAGCAGCAGTCTGTGTCCGCCAGGTCAGAATTACCTTGTAAATATCCCAGGTTTACCCGATTCATGACATCACTGGCTGTTAAATTTGCTACGTCCTCTAAGAACACACAGGAGCGGCACAGACAGAAACAGAGAGAGAGAGGTCAGCAAGCCGTGGGGCAGGGCGGGGCGGCCAGCTGCACAAGGGCGTCTGCACCCGACGGTGGCGGCCAGCGAGAGCCACCTCGGAAAGCCACTTTGTAGCCAACAGAAAGCGAGGTGCCCTGCAGGCCCTTGGGGGTGCAGGACAGGCACTGGCATCAGGCTGGGGCGCTGAGGGGCACTGGCTCAGGCTTGGTACCAGGCCCTCCTGCGTCCACAGCACTGTGGCTGCGAGGAGTCCCTGCAGGTTGCCCCTCGGGGGAGCCACTGCCGCCCCAGCACGCAGCATGCCAGGGCCCAGGGCAGCTGCCGCTGCTTGGGGCTGAGGGCCTGGCCCAGCAGCGGACTCAAGCAGCAGGTGGCCTATGCTGTAGCTGGGCCTGACAAGGAGCCCGAGGGAGTCCTGGGCAGAGGATGGATGTGGGGGGCCCCATGTCCCCATCAGCAGAGGGCAGCAGCTCCACAGGATGTGGAGGGGACAGGCTTCAGCCACCGGGGCACTTAGGCCAGGCACACGTGTCCCTGAGCAAAGCCCAGGAGTGGGTGCAGCATGAGTCGGCCCCCATGGGGTCCAGGGAGGCTCCATGGCAGCAGTGATGGCAGCTATGCCTGGGGGGGGGGGACCCTGGCGTGGGTGTGCCCATCCCCCTGCTGGGCAGGGTGGCTTCTCTGTGCCCGGCGTGGACTTCTGGCCTGGCCCTTCCAC
Organism: Dolichotis patagonum; assembly: GCA_004027295.1. Taxonomy (NCBI): domain Eukaryota; kingdom Metazoa; phylum Chordata; class Mammalia; order Rodentia; family Caviidae; genus Dolichotis; species Dolichotis patagonum. The sequence continues at coordinate 11,721 of PVJX010027159.1, read as the reverse complement.
GGCCAGGGGTTCAGCCTCGCTTTCCACTGGGGACACCCGGGGTCCAGCACAGGGGAGAGTTGGCCCTGGGCCCCGCCAGCCCTTGCAGGAGGAGCCAAGGCAGGGCCGGAAGGCGCGCGCTCACCGTAGCCGGAGGTGGGCAGCCCCAGGTGCTTCATGCGGTTCCTGACCAGCTCGGAGAGCTCCTGGCGCTCAGAGCACCGGCGCAGGCTGGGCCGCTGCTGGCCCCACTCGGCCGCGGGCGCCTTCCCCAGGGGCTGGGAGCCCTTGCGGCTCAGCTTCCGGGCCCACTGCAGGCTCTTGTGCCGCAGCAGCGGGTGCTTGGCTGGGTCTCTGCTGCTGCCTGTGTGGTGGCCGTGGGTGCTGCCCCCGCCAGGCCCGGCCCGTGCACCCCAGGGCCCCCTGGCCTCACACGTGTCCTCGCACTCTCCCACGTTCACCAACACCTGGGACTGGGTGGGTGGAGGCCGTGGGCGGGGGCAGGGGAGACTGGAGGGCCCGGGGCACACAGGCCTTGCCCTCCAGCCCAGATGGGTGCGGGGCGCCGGCCCCTGCTGAGCCCAAACCACCCTGCTGTGGACCTGTCCAGGGATGTGGTCCCTGCCTGCCAGGGTCCCTGGTCTCGGTGAGCTTTCTCCAGACCGTGCCCCACCCCACCTCAGTGTTTCCATTTGCAAGCGGGGAGCCATTTCTCTTGCAGTTACAGCTTTGGGGCCCTGTGCATGGCTTGATGGGCACCTGGGTGCTGGGGGGACACATGGGGACCTCACTGGGCAGCACCTCTGAGGGCCCAGAGCTGCTGGGGTGAGGAGGCCCAGGTGAACCTACTGAGACTCATCCAGCCTCAGTTTCCCCACCAGCACAGGAAAAGGAGAATGGCCAGGGCATCCCGGACACCACACCCAGCAGTCTTGTACCACAGGCCTGAGGGGAGGGGTCTCTGGGGGTGGAATCGCCTCAGGGAGGCAGGGGCAGGATCGGGTGCTCACCTGGGCTTTGAGGTCCTGGGGCTGCAGAGGAAAGACAGCCGGGCTGGGGTCCTGGGTGCCGCCCCCCAGTGGCTCTGCGCCCCCACCAGGCAGCGTCCTGCCCCCACCCACCTCGGAGGAGAAGACGTGGCACTCGGTCCTGTAGATGCCGATGGGGATCTCGGCGCTGGAGGAGCAGAGCTTCTGGAAGAGGCGGCCGTAGGTGCGGATCCATAGGTCGTCCTCGGTGATCTTCATCTGCAAGGACGACAGCCCAGTCCCAAGCCTGCGCGCCCGGGACCCAGCTGGGCCAGCGCCCGCCCGCCCCGGGACTCACAGCGCAGAGGTAGCCGGAGCCAGGCGTGGTGTCGAGGCCCAGCAGCAGCCGCGTGATGCTGATCATGTAGTCCTTCACGAAGGACTGCGGGCACGGGAGGTGGCGTGACTGCCTGCCTGCCGCGCCCCGTGCCAGGACGGCCAGGTGGGACCCCAGCCCGGGCCGCGGCGACTGACCTGGTAGAGCAGCGTGTCGAGCATGCTGATGCTGAACACGCGGCCAGCGGCGAAGGGCAGGCGGAACATGAAGGCCAGGTTGGAGCCATTCTCTCGCTCGCGCTGCGGAGGAGGGGTCCTCAGACTCCGCGGGCTGCCCGCCCAGCATGCTCCAGCCCGGGACCACTTGGGGCCCAGAGGGGGCGATGCTCCCCCTCTGTGTCCCTCCCCCTGCTGTCAGCACCCTAAGTTTCGCGTCACTGGCCGGGAGCTGGGGAGGGGCTCACAGAGCCAGCAGTTTCATCCTGATCCCCGCTCTCTGCACTGAGGACGCCAGGGCGCAGTGGGAGTGGGGCAGTGACCTGGAGGACAACAGGTCTCGTCCAGGCCAAAGGCCGGGTCAGGGCCTTACGCCCTCTACCAGCGCACGTGGCTCCATGGCCACTTCCTGGACGACTCCGTGACCGCACCCAGGCCTCTTCCTCCAGGCTCCAAGCTGTGGGGCAGCACCTTCCTGCCTCTGCCTCCCTTCTCCCAGAGCCACCCTGACTCAGGGCCACATAGGAGCCCCCGGGTCCTCTCCCATGTACAGGCCCTCTGCCAGGCTCTGGGGACTGCCACATGACAGCTTCCGGGCTGTGCTTTGTCCAGCCGTGACCAGGGCGGGCTCAGCTCCATGGCACTTGAAGCAGTGCTTCTTAGGGACACAGCCAGGCTCCTGGTGAGACCTCTTTGCAGCCCAGAGGTGGCCTCAGGCATGGCGCAGGGTGTACAGGGCTCCGTGGTGCAGAATGGCACGCTGACCTCATATATGAAGACCCCAGATGAGCAGGGCCGGGATGAAGAGGCTGGTGAAGCCCCCACTGCTGGAACCACTGCGGCCCGGGCCGGGAGAACGCCAGGCGCAGAGCCTTTCTGCGTCCACCAGACCGCGCTCCTCCCTCCACCTCCAGTCCGCATAGCTGTCCTCGACGTGGGGACACAGGCTGACGCTGCCCTGAAGCCGCCAGGGGCTGGGCTGGAGGCAGCACGGAGCAGGCTGCTGTGGACTGGACACTTGCCTGCCTGGCCAGCCCTGGGGACTCACAGCCGTCCACGCACACTTGTCCATAGTACGCGTGTCAGACTAGGCCGGTTCCCGCCTGCCGTCCACGTTTGCTTCCAGGAAAACGCAGGCACGGCGTGCAGCGTGCCACCCCGGTCTCCCCATGGGGAACCGCTCCCCACAGCCCAGCAGCTCGGGGGGATGGCTTGTCTGGAGCTGTGCTCGCCAGCTTTTCAGGTTACTTTACTTGGTGGAAAGCACGTCAACTCAGACGTGCTTCATTCAACTGAATCACACGTTCCTTTTAAAAGAGGCTCGAGCTGCTGGGTGCTCCATCCATCACATCAGGACAGCTGGGAGGGCGGCCCCGTCCCCCAAGCAGGGACGGTGTGACCACAGCCCTGCTACCGCAACCGGAGCCACTCCCGAGTGCTGGCCGCCCCCAGGGTCGCCCCAGGTGATGTCTCAACTCTCAGCTGGTCCCTGGAGTCACATCTGCTGCCGGGTGGGGGGGGGAGGAGCAGGTGGGTGGAACCCGGGGGAAGCAGCTCAGCTGCCTGCTGAGCCAAGAGTGGTGATGGCCGGTGACGTCTGTGTCCTCCAAGCTCCCTGTCCAGGCTGCTGTAACTGGTCTCGGTCCCAGGGAGGTGGCACTGGTTCAGGGCAGCCCATGGATACTGTCTCCACGTATGGTGAGCCAGACTTGGTCACCAGATGCCAAAGTGGCTGCCTGTGCCCCCACGCAAGCCCCAGATGTGGCCCCCTCTGGGGGCGTGAGGTCTGCCCAGCTCGGGGAAGGACAGGGCTCCCCTGTAGGGTTCCCCTTTGCTCGAGTGCAGCCAGAATCCTGGGGTCCCCATGAGCTCTGGGACCAACTGAGTGGAACCCCTGTACATGAAGTCAGTCCCAGCTCCAGTGGGTGGCACTGGAAGGTCCTTCCCAGCTGGCCACACAGGCCACGGCACCACCACGCCCAGCCTGGTGACCACGGGCCCAGGAGGAGCAGTGCTCAGTGGCTCAGATCTCCTGCTGGTCCTGGGCCTCTGGCTGCCCTCATGCTCGCCAGCCCCTTCTACCAGTCTAGGCAGGAAGCACAGGGCACCCTGACAGGGACCCCAGCTCCCAGTGGGCCAGTTCTGCTGTCCTCACCTCTGGCCACCCTGCCTGGAGCTCCACACCTGGGCCCAGCTGATGCCCTCCACGGAGCCCCCAAGAACAGAAATTGGGGAGTCGGTGCAGCTCTGCTGGGCCCTGACTGCAGGTGACTGGGCCGGTTCCTCCTCCTCCCTGCCTGTCCCTCTCTGTCCCCAGGCAGTGGATGGCCAGAGGACACACTTGGAGCCAAGCAGGCTCTGGGAATCTAACGGCTCCTCTGAGGGGCCCCGAGCTAGCCCAGCAGGACAGCAGCCTCAGCTCTCGGTGCCCCCTGCCCAGGGCCCCTGTGGCCGTGGCCTCGCGTCCCGCTCACCTTCTCCAGCTTGGAGAGCGCCAGCGAGTAGCTGTCCTTGGCGCGGAACTGCATGAAGCGCATGTTGGAAGGGTGCGTGAGCTCCGTGGTGATGCTGAGGCTGGGGAAGAGCCTGGGGGGTCGGGCCGTGGGCATGAGGCGGGGCCTGTGGTCATCTGTGGTCCCCGCCCGCCTGCCCACTGCGGCCTCACCGGAACATGGTCTGCACGTTGACGATGGTCTTGGCGTCGGCCATGTAGTCCTCCTCGGCGCTCATGGTGCTCTCCTTGTCCACCACCACCAGGTTGTCCGCGTAGATGATGCCACACTGCAGCAGGCTGTCCAGGCTGCGGGCAGCAGGAGCGGTGGCTGGGACCCGCCGCCCGCCCAGAGGCCAGCAGCCCCTCCTCGCCCGCTGCCCACCGGGAGGCCGGGGCCACCGCGGCCCTGGCCCGGCCTTACTTGTCCACGGAGCCCTCCATGTAGTAGACCATGGGGAAGCAGCAGATGGCCTCCAGGAAGTGGTGGTCAGGCCTGCAGGGACAGCGGCCAGATGTAGCACCTGCTCTGCATTGCACCCTCCCCACACCCCAGAACAGTGGGGGACTTCGGGGAGCCCTCGAGACCCAGCAGGGCATGTGGGGTCCAGCTCCCGCAGCCCCGCGGGGCCCAGGCGAGGGAGCCACGCAGCCCGGCGGCAGGGACAGATGAGCGGGCCGCGAGGCGCTGCCACCTGTTGTCCAGCAGCAGCACGATGGGGTTGAGCTCCTTGCGCGGCCGGTAGTAGGCCCGCAGCGGCACGATGAAGTTGTACAGCCCGTTGCCGGCCGTCTCCGCCGAGACAATGATGAGCTTGTTCTTGAACCCGTAGGCCTTGGCGTCCTCGTAGCTATTGTGCTTGCAGCCCTGGGGGCAGAGCCAGTGCTGCCACCTGTGCCAGGCTCCACCTGCCTGCAGCCTGGGCCCACCGAGGTCACACAAGTCTAATCCCGACACCCAGGAGGCTGAGGCAGGAGGGTCACTGGGTTTGAGGCCAGCCAGAGCTATACTGTGAGGCCATGTCTCAAAAAAAAAAAAAATCCCTAAAGCCAAAAGAATAACCATGAAGATCAAGAACAGAGGGAAAGCCGTGGGCAGGTCCCGTGGGAAGCCACTGCCACACAGGGCCACAAGGCTGCAGAGACCCATCTGCCGTGAGCTGAAGCCGAGTCCTGCCCCAGGCCTGCTCACTGTGCTGCGGTCACCAGGGTGTCCCCACCCTCAGGGACATGTGGACGTGTTTGGGGCTCAGCTCTGAAGTAGGGCAGAGGCCGGGGAGATAGTTCAGTGGCACAGCGCCTGCCTGGCAAGTGCGAGGTCCCAGGTTCGATTCATGGTACCAAAGAAAAGCAGCCTTGTTATCAAGTAGGGCGGGAGGAATGTGCCCAAGATGAGCACGGTTGGCAGTGGGGGGCCGGGACACGCACGGGGGACGGCCGCCTCACCTTGTCCAGGCGCAGGCAGCAGAACGGGGCCTTCACGGGCAGCAGGTGGCACAGGGTGGGGGAGCTGCCGATGTAGGGCGAGTTGGGCGGGTAGCCCTTCACGTACCTGCCGGGGGGATGGGATGGGTCGGGGCCTCAGCGCCACAGCTGCCCTGCCCAGGGTCCCTCTGCCCCAGTCACCCTCCCCACACGGGTGCCTGCTCCACCAGAGTGCCTCCCCCAAGAAACTCTGGCCAATCTGCGGCCACCAGTAGGACCCCCAGCCCGCAGCCAGTGGGGCTGGGACTTTGAGAAGCTGCCCTCGCCCCCCAGGTCAGGAAGTGCTTGAAGGCCAGGGTCCTGTGGTGGCTCAGGCCAAGGTGGGGCACAGAGGGGCCCTCACCAGTTGTCCAGCAGGTGCTTGGACTTCCTCCCATTCCTAACAGAGCCAGCACACGCCACACCGTGCCACAGGATCCCACGCCACTCTAAGCATAGGGCCCTGCCAGGCATCTGAGGTGCGTGGCCTCAGGGGCCCACCTGCCGCAGCCCGCAGTGTGGGCAGCTCTGCTCCGGAGCCCTGAGGCTCCCACCCACTTGGCGCTGCCCCAGCTGCAGTGCAGGGCTCAGTCTTGGGCACCAGGGTCAGGCGCAGGGCTCTGGGTGTGCCCCCACCTGACACGGCCTTGGGACCCCCCGCCCGCCCGCTGGCGCACACTCACTCCACCGCGGAGAGGCCCTCGTCCTCAGAGGGCGTCGCCTCGTCCTCCGAAGGGTCACTCAGCAGGTCACAGGGCAGCAGTGCCGAGCTGTCCGCCAGCTCCAGGACGGGCGCGATGCTGGGACGCCGGCTGCCCGAGCCGTTCTCCGTGGGCAGCGTCAGCTTGCTGCCCGCGCCGCTCTGCGCGGGCCGGCACTCGGTGGTCTGCAGGTCCATGGCCACCGTCCCTGGGGAGGGCGAGCCAGGCCAGGCCGTCCCCACCCACTGCTCACCTCCGCCTGGGGAGCCGCGTCCCGCCGGAGCCCGCCTGTGCCCCGCTCACCCATGGAGGCGATGACGCTGTGCACGGGCAGCTGGCCCTGGTACAGCGCCGGGCCCGCCAGGCCGCGCTGCCTCTGCCGCTCCTCCTGCTTGAAGATGAAGGCCGAGTTCTCCTCCTTGGTGATGTTGATGTAGAAGCAGGTGTCCGAGGCGGCCAGGATGTGGCGCGGGCCCGGGTTCAGCAGGATGCTCTTGTTGTCCTCACGCTTCAGCCCGATGAGGCAGACGCCGTACCTGGGCACGCAGAGTGGCCGCTGGGCACCCACGCTCCACCACAGAGCCCCACACCCCCGGCCTGGCACGCTCGCCCACACCTGCCGGGCCCGGACCCCCGCCGGCCCGCCCTGCCCTGGGCCGCGCCTACTTCTTGTGGGCGTGGAAGGCCGCGTAGGTGAAGCTCTTGCCCTGGTACTCGCGGAAGAACTTGCTGTCGCCCATGCGGATGTGGTAGACCTCGTTGCCTGAGCAGCGCCCGTACATGCGCTGCCACTGCTCCGGGGACTCCTGTCCTTCCCTGCCAGTGCAACGCGGAGGGGCCCGTCACCGTGGGCCCTGCCCGGCAGCTCCCGCCTGCCCCTGCGCCTCTCCTCAGGAAGCCCCACATGGCAGCAGCCGCGCCCGGGGCCCCTGCCTTGTCTCCCTGGGATGGTGGGGCACGGTGCTGGGTCGTGGGCACAGGGCACTCACTGGCCGCGGGACGTGTGCACCAGCAGGGTGACGAGGGTAGAGGTGGCCGGGCAGACGCAGTTCAGGGCCAGCATGGCGTACTTGCACTCCTCCTCACACACCACGTGGTCTAGGACAAAGGGTCCGGGCCACCATGTGCCCTGTCCCCAGCCCAGTGTGCATGCCAGGTCCTGTCCAGCCCCTCCACTCTCGGCCTTCTGGGGGCCCTGGACCCCGGCACGTCCAGCCTCTAGTGGCTGCTGTGTTTCTCTACTGGTCCTCAGCTCTGCCCAGAGCTTCCCGCTGCCTGGCCCTGCCCACCCGTCCCCCAGGTGCCCAGCTGAGGCCCTGCCATCCAGCTTCCCATCATACTGCTGTGCCCGCACTCCGCTCTGGACCAGGCGCCACAGCCCTGGCTGTGGTGCAGATGGGGTCTGCTGTCCCCACAGCCCCACTGGTGCCCGAGAGCTGCCCGCCACCCACCGTGGGCCTGGGCGCACCTGCAAACTTGACGTGGAACTTGTTCTCGGGCTTGAGGATCTGTACGTACAGGGGGCAGTTGGGGGCGAAGTCCTTCACGGCCCAGGCACGCAGGATGGTCTGGTGGTCCTGGGGGTGCAGCGGCTGTGTCGGTGGGCAGCTGTGCAGGCCATACAGCCCCACCCCTGCCTCGGTGGCCTCACTCACCGCAGCCGTGCGGTCCACCTCATTCCGGCTGCTCAGGATGAAGCAGGCCTCCCCGTTGTCCATCCTGCAGGGCAGCAGCTGCTCAGAGTGGCCGAGCAGGGAGTGGAGGTGGGGTAGCCTGGCCCTGCAGCCACCCTGCCTCTCCGGGCACTCTCTGGGCAGCTGGGAAGCCCAGATACCCTCAGGAGGGTGAAGCTTGGGTACTGAGCAAGGCACATGGGAGCCGGGCAGCTGGGGCCATGCAGGGCGCTGTCTGTCCTCTAGCCAGATCCAGCCCCTCCGCCTACAGCCTATAGCTCTTGGGGGCTGGGCTCAGGGTTTGCAGCTGGACGGGGCATTGAGACCTCGCTTCACCTTGTGTCAACCCCCTGGGCCTCATGTGGCTGTCTCACCAGGGACAGCACCCGGCTTCCGGCTCCTGTCCCCCAAGTCCCAATCGCCCCAAGGCTTGTGTGGCCACAGGAGGCTGCGGGCAGAGCCTGTCCTCCCTCTGCCTGGCAACACTGGTGACCAGCACTGTCCCCATGCCAGCCAGCCCCACGGCAGGCCATGTGCCCTAAGCACCTGCCTTCCCAGCTGGGCACCTGCTGCCCCGGCCTGTGGCCCAGAGCTGGACACGGGCAGTGCTCGGGGCTGTGGGTGGGGCCAGGAGAGGAGAGAGACCCTCGGCCAGTGTCCTGCCTGCCTGTGGCCCCACACAGACCCAGGCCACATCGGGGGCAGGGGCTCTTCTGGAATAAAATTCAGTGCTGTGGGGGCTTCGGGGAGTCCGGGAATTGTGCCGCACATTCTGGAAAGTTCCCAGAGTAGCATGCCCTCGCCCTCATGCCTGAGTCACTCTGCCAACACTAATGCAAGATCCGCCCTGCGGATCCAGCAGCCGGCTGCCCCCCTCATCTAATCTGGGCTGCCCCCCTCATCTATTCTGAGCTCCAAAGAACTCAACACTGAATGTCCCAGACTCACAGGGGGTGGGGACTCCCGGGCAGCCCCGCTGCGCCCCCACCCCCGCCCGCACCCTGCCTTGGGCTGCACTCACTTGGCCCGCATGAGGTCCTGGTCCTTGAGGGCGGAGCCTTGGAGGTAGATGACCCGCTGGGACCAGAGGGGGATCTGCAGCACCCTGCGCACCTGCACGTCCATCTCGGAGGGGCACAGGATGACCACGTAGTAGTCCTGCTGACCGGGCTGCAGCTCAGAGCCCTGCGCCTCCCGCCAGCCCGCCCCCTGTACCGACCCCGCAGTCCCGGGCCTCACCTGCAGCCGGGGGTGGGCGTAGAACTCGTTCAGGAAATCCATGAGGAGGTCGATCTTGAGGGAGCTGACACACAGCACCACGTGCTTCTCCGTCTGTGCCCGGTGGCGGCTGTAGTTGCCCCCCGACTTCTGCCGCTCCATCCAGAGGAAGACGAGCTCCTCAAACTGCGGGGTGTAAGAGTGAGCAGGGCACCAGGGAGGGGCACCAGACTGTGGGGACACAAGCGCTGACCCAGACACCCCAAGCAGGCCTGGTCAGCCACGAAGGGGCCATGTGGGATCCCGCTGGGCAGGGCAGATCAGCGTCTACCACCGCACGCAGCAGCAGAGGCACAGCCAGTCCAGACCCCGCCTCTGATGCCGAGCTGAGTGGACACCGGGCCTGGACCTAGACACAGGGCAGCCCCGAGACCTTGCTTTCCCTGCAGCCCTGGGCTTGCCTGGCACTAGGATTCTCAGCCTCTAGGGATGACAGGGGGGAGGGACAGCTCCCTGGACAGCCAGGGTCAGGCCATTGACTACAGCCCCCCAAGGGGCGCTGCCCCCCCAGGCCCGATGCCTGCATCTGAGGGCGATGGACGCGGCCTCTTGCCCACAGCACTGAGCCCGCCCATGTGTCCGGCCCACCTGAGTGGACAGCGCTGTGGCCCCAGGAGGAGGCACAGGTGACCGCGGCCACCTCTGTGCTGTGCCATTGGGTGGCTGAGCCCCTCTAGGTGCCTCCCGAGCCAAGAATGAGACCACATGCAGCCTGGCACCCAGGCCTCTGGGAGATGGCATGGGCAGGGCCCTGCTGCTAGCGCCCTGGGCCCAGGCACAGCAAGGATTCAGTGAGTTGAAGAGTGGGTTCGGCAGTGACCCCTAAGACTTCCAACTGCCTGGAACCTCAGTTGTTGATGTGAGGTCATCAAGAATTAGGGGCATCAGGTGCTGGGTGGCCGTGGGGACCCCCTGACACTGAAGCCCACAAGCCCGGCCTGGAGCTGGAAGGAGGTTCCTGGCAGATGCCAGCTGCCGCTGTGTCCCAGAAGGGCACCCGTGAGTGGGGTCAGTGTGGTCACCCTGACCGCAGGGCAGCCGCGGGGTGACAAGCACCTGCCCTTCATACCCCTGACGAGGCCCCGAGGCAGACAGGAAGTGGCCCACACTCTGAGCTCGGCTGCTCGCTCACTAGCCAGGGCCTCAGCCAGCCCTGGGCAGGACAGTGTGTGAGCTCCTCCATCGGTCTGGACGCCTGGCCGGGCTGTGCTGCCCAGCTCAGGAGGGAAGGCGAGAGAAGGCAAGAGAAGGTGCGGCCACGGGCACAAGAGGCCCTGCCGGGGGAGCTGCCTCAGGCACAGCTCTCGTGGCCACGGCCCTGTCCCCTGGCTTTCGCTGAAAAGGGCTCCAGTGCAAGGCTGCTGGCCCTGGGCTCCTAAATGAGACTTAGGAAAGGGACACCAGGGCCAGAGCGGGGTGTGGCCTGGCCCTGGCCAGGGCACAGAGAGCAGGGCCCGCCGCTGCTGACGCAGGTTTCAAGTGAGAATAGATGGGTCCTGGTTCACCTTAGGTTCCATACGCACAGCTACCCGAGGGCCCGGCACCCCTGCACCCTGTCCTCAGGTGGGTAGGGAGGCAGGTCAGAGCCCCACAGTGGGCGGTCAGCCAGGGACAACTCGGCCCGAGTGGCTTTGCTGAGGAGCATTGCGGGTGGAGAGAGGCCGGGCAGAGCCAAGGACACCGGGGCCCACCTCTCCCCGACCCCTGCAGCACTGGCTCCGGACATAGGGCCCTCAGAGTGTGGAGGCCCAGGCCTGTGTTTTAAATCCCCTGGGCCATGGTCATCAGTGTTGGTGGCCCCAAGAGGCCCTCAGACATCGGGGTCCACCAGGGACAGGGCAGAGGCATAAGGACAGAAAGGAGACCTCCCTCCTTGGGGACAGTGCTGTCTGTCACTACAGAAAAGCCCTGGCCAGCAGTGCCTGTCACACACCCTCGTGCACCAGCTGCCCTGGGGACAGAGCAAGCACCGACGCCGTGGGGCACGCAGAGCTTCCCTTCCATCTGGTCCCCAGGATCCCCACAAAACCCCGATGTGGGATGGGTGGGACCGCAGGCAGCGAATGAGGAGCCAGGGCAGCGAGGGAGGGGATGGCACTGCTGTCACCCACGCCCGTGCCCTTTAGGGGGAAATGGGAGACGCGCTAAGACTTTTTAGACCAGACAAGAAGTGGAACCTCAAAGGGAAAGGTGGGGACACTGGGCTGCAGTAGGTGTCAATGCATGTAGAAGGGGGAGCCCACATGCAAAGAGGGGTGCAAGGCAGTTCCCCGCAGACAGTGCCAGGCTCCAGATAAGGGTATGTGGGGTGGGGGTGGAAGCTGTTCCTGGAAGCTGAGGGTCAGCAGCTGCTTCCTGGTGCCCCAGATGCCCTGACAGCTGCTGCCCTCACCAGCCCTGTGCCTCTGACCCTCTCCTGGAGCGGCTGCCCGGCACTGAAGGACCCTGTGGCCCTGGAGGCAGGGCCTGGGCTGCTGGCCCCGCCCCCTCCACCCTCAGCACCAGCAGCCTCACACACTGCTGGCCACAGAGACCCAGGGGAGCCCAGCTGGGAGTGGCTCCTCCTGTCCCCACACCCAGCCCCGTGGGGCGGGACCCACCTGCAGGGGGAGCAC